>DF359248.1:23762-36262 GCA_000787875.1 Solanum virginianum | reverse complement strand
AGATCCCAATCCAACACTTGAAGAATCACAATAGATTACAAAGTCCTCTATCCCATCGAGCAAGGTTAAAACTGGTGCAATAGTCAGTCTCATCTTCAACTCTTGGAAACTTTTCTTACATTCATCGGACCACTAAAACTTGACCTTTCTCTGAGTCAATTTGGTCAATGGTGTGAATACAGAAGAAAATCCATCAACAAATCTGCAATAGTAGCCTGCTAACCCCAAGAAACTCTTTTTGTCAGTTGGAGAGGTCAGTCCGGGCCAGTTCTTAACTGCTTCAATCTTTTAGGCATCTACTCAAATACCATCACTGAAAACAATATGGCCTAGAAAAGCCACTGACTTATACTAGAACTCACATTTCAGGAATTTTACGTATAACTCATACTCTTTAAGAGTCTGAAAGATAATTGTGAGATGATTGGCATGCTCCTCCTTATAACTGTGAGATGATTGGCATGCTCCTCCTTATATCTTGAATACACCAAAATGTTGTCGATGAACATGATAAAAAACATATCAAGATATTGTTTGAATACCCTATTCATCAAGTCCGTGAAGGTTGCATATGCATTCATCAACCCAAAGGACATGACCAAGAACTCAAAATGGCAATATCTAGTCTTAAAGGATTTCTTTACAATATCACATTCCCTCACTTTCAACTGATAGTAGCTAGATCTGAAGTCTATCTTTGAGAAACAAGAGGCACCCAAAAGTTGGTTGAACAAATCATCTATCCTGCGGAGAGGATACTTATTTTTATTGTGACCTTGTTCAGTTTCCTATAGTCTATACACATTATGAGAGACCCATCTTTCTTTTGCATGAATAGGATAGGGGTACCCCAAGGAGAAACACTCGGCCTTATAAAGCCCTTCTCTAACATATCTCTCAATTGTTCTTTCAACTCTTGCAACTCAGCGGGGGCCATCCTATAAGGTGGAATTGAGATAGGCTAGGTATCGGGAAGAACATCATTCCCAAAGTTCATCTCTCTATCAAGAGGGACTCCAGGCAGATCCTCAGGAAATACTTTAGGAAACTCATTCACAATCGGGACTGACTCAAGAGTAGGAGACTCAATATCATCAGATTTAACTCGTATGAGATGATAGATACAAGCTTTGGAAATTAGCTTTCTGGCTCTAAGGTAGGAGATAAAATTCCCCTTAGGTGCAACAGAATCACCTCTCCACTCTAGAATCGATTCATTCGGGATTGGTACTTAATGATTTGGGCTCTACAATCAATAGAGGCATAACAGGCATGGAGCCAACTATACCAAGGATTACATCAAAATCAATCATCTCTAACTCAACCAAATCAATAAGAGTATCTTTATGATAGATGGACACTACACAAGCTCTATAGATTCTCTCAGCTCGAATAGACTCAACCACTGGAGTAGAAACATCAAAAGGGTCAAGGAGACTCTCAAGGGTTATATCAAATCTACTGGCCACATAAGGAGTTACAAATGATAATGTGTCACCAAGATCTATCAAAACATAACAGTCAAGAGAAAACACTCAAATCATACCCATCACAACATCTTAGGAGTTCTTGTGATCTTGGCAACTACCCATGGCATACAAATGATTTATGGCTCCGCTTGTGCCTGCCTTAGTACCTCTTTAGGTTCCTCTAGATGGTGGGACTGGCGCAAAAGATTATTCCTAGTCAGCCCTATTTGGACAATCTCTTTGATAATATCCCACTTGACCACACCAGAAGCATGCGTCAATGTCCCACTTGACCATATCAGAAGCATGCATCACTCCCCTCACGATATCTAACCAAGTGTAATCTGCCACACTTACCACATGGTGGTTTACCCTGTGAACCTTGAGCCACACTAGCTTATGATTGAGATCCATGGGCTCCAACATTCTAAGACCTATGATCCTTCCTGATTCTGGGTGCAAGTGCACTAGCATATGATGGTGCTGGCCCGGACTGGAACCTATTACCATTCCTTCTCTTTCCAACCTTATGGTTGGATGCCTTACCCTTCTTACTTCTGGACTTTTCTCTATTGTGTTGTCTTTCCTCATCAGCTTGTTGGATGAAAGTCATCAATCTCCCGATGTCCATATCACTCACAAGTATCTCTCCCATCCCATCTCTCTTTGGCCCTCTGTTCAACCCATCAACATACATCCCTATTCTCCCCCTCCTGTCAGCAACCATATCCGGAGCATAGCGAGATAGTTGAGTGAACTTAAGCCCATACTCTTGCATAGTCATAGAGCCCTGTTTTAGATTCATGAACTCTCTTACCTTGGCCTCCCTTCATTCTCTTAGAAAGAAGCGCCCTAACAAAGCTTCCTCGAACACTTCCCAAGTCAGTAGTGCGGCATTCTCTCTTCTACCCTTCTTCCATTGATCAAACCATAGTCTGGCCACACCTTTGAGCTGGTAGGCAGCTAGTTCAACTCTGTCAGCATCCACATGTATCACTTGGAACACTTTCTGAAGCTTCTCCACATAGTTCTTAGGATCCTCAGTAGATTCAAACCCTGTGAACTTAGTTAGAAAGAATCCTCAAGAATTCCCAGACTCTAGATGTGTTATAGGCATCCTGTCTAGTCGCTTCTTGTCTCATAGTAGGTGCTGTGACAGACTAGGCTAGAGTTTGAATAGCCTGGTGAAGCTCAGCATTGTAAATATTAGCTTATAGGGGCTGCTCAACAGGGACAGCTGGATTCGCGGGCTCTTCATGTCCTTGAGACTCGAATGGGTTAACATTCTGCTTAGTGGGACGTCCTCTACCTCTGACGGCTCTTCTGGGAGGCATGATCATAACTCTGCATCGTGTCGAGCACGAATTAGAAAATAAATTCTCATAGAGCATAACTCTATAGCAGGATTATAGAATATGAAAGAATTGAAACAATTCCTAATGTCCTATAGCCTCTCTACTATGGATGTGGAGCTCTTCACACTAATAATAAGGACTCTACTAGAGACAGCTTTATAGACTCCCTAGGACTCTTGAACTCTGTGCTCTGATACTAAGTTTCTCATGCCCTAGGACGGTACCTTAGACGTGGTCGGCACCCAGAGACTATTGCTAGTCCCCAAGCGAACCACTTGGCCTCATCACATCCATTCAATCAATAAACTCTATAAAACTAACACAAATCTAAAGATTGCAATGGGCAATCCATTCTCAAAATAATATCGATGGATAAAAGTCTAGTAGAAAGAAACTAGCTCAATAAGTCTCAATATCAATACTCCAACTCTAGTCTATGAAGCCTCTATCACTATCAAGTGGTACCAATGACAAAACCATGGATACATCAAAATAAAATAAAGCTAACTCAAGTCTAACTCTAATAGCAAGATGAAAATAAATGCAATGATCCTTTGAAGTAAAGAAGGCTCACCAACTCAGCTGAAATACTTAAGTACTCAACGGTGCGCCTGTTGACGATCTCTAGTACTTGCCTCTGCATCATAAAATGATGCAGTCCAAAAGGGGACATCAATAAGTGAAATGTACTAGTATGTAAAATACCTGAATGAAATAGAAATAGGTAGAATAATATAAAACAACATGAACTCAACATAATACTTAATCAGAATGTCAAATATCTATCTAAAGCAAGAACAAAAAGTAGACAAGTGACCTATCAACCAACTCAAAGCTCATCAATCAACTCAGACTTAACCTAAAGGAACTCAAGCAAATCATCTCACCTCAACTCGACTCAGATTACTCAAGGTGGGAACTTTTTGAGAGTTGCTCATATCCGATAACAATCACTTATGAGCTGCTAATTGTACAACAATCCCACTGATGTTGCCATAACCATTCCTTACTTTCTGGGTAAGGAACGAATATGATCCACAAGGGATCTAAACTTTACAGTCCTCTATTGTTTCAGGGACTTTATCTCATGTGGGAACTATGTGATGTAATGGTTCAGCCCCGTTCCTACACTTGGCAACGTAGTTAATGAGTGTGAGTGGGACTCACTCTTATCCATTTCAATGTTCGATACTTCTCACAAGACTCAATGCTCATAAGACACTTCCTCATCTTAATTAGCCTCATAGAGGCACTCATCAACTCAATTAGTCTCATGGAGACTCTCATCATCTCATTAACTCAAAATTTAAAGTTTTCTATTATTTTCAGGGACTTCAACTCATCTCAATTAACTCAATTCTCATTTAAGAACTTAGATCATCATTTAAACTCTAAAGTCCTCTATTTCTTTCAGGAAATTTAACTCATCTCAATTAACTCAATTCTCATTTAAGAACTCAAGGACTCAAATCATTATTAAGAAGAAGTCATTTGGTCCAGAGTAGAGAATTCTCTTATGAATACTCATAGGATCATCAAGCTTAATCAACTCAACTTCATACTCACATCAAGATTTCAATCAACATACTCAAGTCAAGGCTTTAGACTCCATCCCTAGGTTCATTCATGCATGCTTTCATAAATTAACATATAGGGTTTATACAATATCTCATGAAAAGTATTTGATTCAAGAAAACAAGTTTATGATGGTCATCAACATATAAAAATACATGTAATAGATATAATTTTCAAGAAAATAATCAAGAAAGTATTTCAAGAAACATGTATAGGGATTCATGGACTCTCAACTCCTCTATTACCATCAATGGGGCATATGAGAGAACATTCTCATGCTTTAGTTTAACCTTACATACCTAGTGTAAAACTTTTTACAATGAACCTCAAGAATTCTCCTCGAACGCCTCAATTGTATGCTCCAATTCTCTTCTCTTTAGCCCTAGTATTTTTCAAGAACTTAGAAAGGACTTATAATGGGGTTTAAAACCCTTTTTACGCTCAAAATGACCCATTTAGATCGTGTTTTGAGTTTAGGAGGGGTTGGAAAAAGTCTAGAGTGCCCCTCACGAAAATTTAAAAAAAAATCCCGTCTTGCGCATGCATGTCCGCGATGCAGACTGGGCCTATTTTCGGTGTTTTTTGCTGAAAATTTTTTCGAACGAGTTTTTAAATGTTGTAGAAAATTTTTGGAACAAAATTAAGTGTTGGTCTGCGATAGATGAGCGTCGCACACCTGTCGCGCACTCTCACTGGTTTGCGTTTTTGCACTGAAAAATTATTTTTTGATCTCATTGCTCTAAAAATCAACTGAGACCACTTTCCTATTCAATTTTTCATGTTGATCGTATATCCGACCTCGGATTTGCCATCGGAGAATGAAAAAACGTGTTGTACGCACATCTCTAGGGTCATATATACCCCACCCCTGCTAAGTTGATTTATATATTTTTTAAACCTAAAGGCGCACTAAGGGAAAATAAAAAATTCTAACGTTTTTCCTAAAGTGCCTAGTGTCCCTCCTAATGTCCAAGAGGCGTTGGACTTCTTGTTAGGTGGTTCTAGACTAAAAGAGAATATAGGGCTCCTATGGACCTCGCGTCTAACAAAATCAATCAAGACAACATTTAGCACATAAAATTTCAAATAGCCTCCAAACATATTACTTAGCATGCTTGAAAACACAACCAAGGGTGAGCCTAAATTTATTAAGTGTGTATGCATCATTAGAATTTGGCAAAAAATTAATTTAAAGATAATATAAAGATATTTAAGTTATGATAGAATCTTATAAGCATGATCTCTAATTGAAACTCCTAAAGACATAATTTCTAACTATTTAAAAATATTAAATGTCCTAAGGCATGTTTTCTAAAAACATAGTATGTACAAAACAACTTAGAGCATGATTTCTAACACATAAAAAATATTAAATGTCCTAGGGGTAAGATTTCTAGCATGAGAAAATAATTAATATCCTAAAAGCAATAAAATTAGTGAACAACCTAAAAACATAATTTCTAATATAAAATGGTAAATAGCCTAAGACATGATTTCTAACAGTTAATAACCTAAAGGCATGATTTCTAATATATAAAGGAAATAGCCTAAAAGCATGATTTCTAATATAAAAAGGAAATAGCCTAAAAGCATGATTCTAATAAATAAAAATAGTCTAAAAGCATAATTTCTATTACACACATAATATTTAACATATTTTAAAAACAAGATCCTACGAGCATGATTTCAATTGCACAGAACATATTTTTTTGACAAGATCCTATGAGCATGATTTCCATTGAAAACAAAAATCCTAAAACATGATCTCTAAGCATAATATGTTAAAAGAAAAGAAAAATATTTTTTTATTTAATACTATTCACGCTAAGTCAATTAATGCACACATAACTTATTAAATAGATCCTAGATTAAGATTTTCCTAAGATCCTTGGTCAAACAAAACAACACAGAAAAAATTAAAAAGAATAAAATAAAAGCAATTAGCACGTAGTTTTCCTCCCCTTTAAACTAGATCCTCAGTTTTCACTATCTTTTACAAGGGCTGCGAAAAATAAATTACAACAAAAATAAATATAAAAAAAGGAAAAAAAGTCTTCAGGGTCCTCCGCATCCATCCCATTCCTAAGCGACTCTTCACTATTCCCAACTAAAAAGTTCGCGACCTGCTAAACAAATAAAAGAAGAGCAATGGATGAAAAAATATATAATATGATTAAAAGGAACCTCACTAGTCAAGAAAAGAAGTAGTAGAATATGGATAACAAAGTTGTAGCCAAGAACTTGAGATCACTAGTTTTCACCTTCCTTCTTCTTTTTTCTTCTTTTTTTTCAGACAGAGAGAGGACAATACAATTTTCAAATTCAAAACATGTAGAGTATAGAGTGGTTTGTGGAGTATTGTGAGTTTCTGATGATGAATATGAATGAAAGAACATGCTTTTTTATAGTGAAATTGGTCAAGTAGCTAAAAAGGAAGACAAATCAATTAAACTAATTCTTATTACCATAAAAATAACATACAGTCAATCAAGGCTGATTCTGTCCGATTTTACCAAAAATAAGCAAGTAAAATATTTTAAATTAAGAAAACAAATAATCAGTCTCCTGTCAGTCAACTTTAAAAATATACACTTTCCCTATATGCTAGTCATATCATGCTAGTCTAGCATGAATAAAGAGTACGCATGAATAAAGAGTACGCATCATAAAGAGACTTTTGTTTTCCTTTTAAAACCAATAAAATCACGGGCAAATCGACTATTTTCAAATTCTTATCAAAATCATAGGACTGAAATTAATAATTTAAATAAACTAACACATACCGAAATCAACTCTTTCCTTTTGAATAAAAAAATTAAGTAAAAAAATGCTGAGTCAATCGAGAAAACCCAGGGAGATTTAATATCAATTTGTCAGAGAGAGAAAAAAATATTTTAACTTCATAATAAGCAATAAGCAATTATTGTCAGGCAAATTGACATCCAAAATTAGCCAAACAATATCCATAATCAAACAAAATGAACGAACAAGAGGTGAAATAATCAAAGTTCCTAAACATAATCATACAGAAATCAAACCGAGTCTGTGACGCATCCAAAATTTTTCATATCGATTTTGGTCAGAATTTGCTTCATCGGCGTTACCCGTTGTTGACCCATATTCGGTTGCATAGGTTTTCCGGTGGTTGAGGAGAGGAAAAGATGGAAGAGAGTTATATTTTCAGCGAATTTAGGGTGGAAGAAAAAAAAAAGAGAAAAGGGGTTGTTCGGTGGTCGTTTTCGACGAGGGTGAGGGGCTGAAGACACTGCATGGTGGGTTTTATGATGGAGATGAGGAGGTGAGAGGAGAAGGGAGAGCAAAAAACAGAGGGCTTGTTGCCATTGGTGCAAGCATGGTGGTGAAGGGATAGAGGAGAAAAAGGGGTTGACGGGTTCTTGGGATCATTTTCGATGGGTTTTTCCAATGGGGTGATTGGTGAGGAAAGTGGTTGCATGGGGTTCTATTAGCGGGATTTGGGAGGTTCACCGATGGATTTCTGGTAAGGAAGAAGGAGAAGAAGAAGGGGGTCGACGAGATCTTTTGCTGGTGTCTGGAGAGGGTCGCCGGTGGTGGTGAAAAGAGGAGAAAGGAAGGCGGCACCGGTCATGGGGTTTTCCGGCAAGGAGGAGGTGAATGGGATAGGGGTTTGGTCGAGAGAAATGGAGGTGCCGGCTACCATGGTGTATTGAAGGTGAAGTGGAAAGAACTAGATCTTTTGGGGTATTAGGTAATTAGAAAAGGAAAGAATTACAGAATTGATTCAGATCGTCGGATCAAGATTATTGAACGGATGACATTGAGTCTTTTAAAAAATGGGTCAGAATTGGGTCAAACGCGGGTATCCAAATTTAATTGAAGGGAATTGGGTTGAAAATTTTAAAATTAGGCAACAAATTGACCCTATTTAGGCTAGAATTGAAAGAAATTATATAGGGATTGACTAGAATTGAAGTAAATTTCAAGGAAATTAACTAGAATCGAAATGAAATTGATAGAAAAGGTCATGAATTAAATGAATTGGGATAAAATTGAATAGATTGCCATCTAATTACTTACTTCCTCTGTCCCATATTAATTGAATTTGTGAGAAAATGCACACATATTAAGAAAAGCATTTAAAGACAAAATTTACATCATACTTTCCACTATTGCCCTTTGTGAAATCATAAATATGTAAGGTAATTTACCTACTAGAAAATATAAAACTTCAATAAATAAAAAATCAAATATGAAAAAATTTTCAAATATTATTTTTGAACTTTAAACAATTCAACTATTTTGAACATTAAAAAGAGTCTCAAAAATTCAATTAATTTGAGATGGAGGGAGTATAATATATGCACAAATAAAATATACAATATTTTAAAAATAATAATTTTTGCATAGAGAAAATACGTAATATATAATAACCGCGTAAAAATATTTGAATATACTAAAATATTACTTTTATATTAAAAATTGATAAAATAAAATGTTGAACATTATACTTAAAACATGACACTAAAAATCATACCAAGTAAAATAATGAAAGTAAATAACAAATATTATATATATATATATATATATATATAGAGAGAGAGAGAGAGAGAGAGAGAGGAGTCATGGAAGGACAACCATGACAATAAAACGTTGTACAAGTTTTTGTTTATAAATTTAAATGCTTAACTATTATTAACTTCATTTATATTTTGTGAACCCTATTTGTCATTACAATCTTCACTATATTTCTTACTTGCACTATTTAAAATCCAGTTAGCTTTTTTAATACAAAATTTTTAAGTGTTTAAACTATAAAAATCATCTTTTTGAAAATTTTATAACTAAAAAGTTCAATTTTATTTTTTTAAAAGCCAAAAATATAATTTTTTTAAAATATACTTTCTTCATTCTAAAGTACTCTCACACTCTTTTTTAGATTCAAATGATGTAAAATTTGACCACACTTAAATATATATATTTTCATCATATTGATATGACAAAAATTTATAATTGACATTACTTTTCGTATAGTTTTAAAAATTTTGAATTTTAACTTTAGAATATTAGATTAATTTATTCAAATTTAACTTTAAAAATTAGTTATATCGACTCTCGAAAAGCAAAGGCAGAAACAAGAAAACTATTTTAGAATGAGGGGAGTATAAAAATTATTCTCTTATCCATTTCAATTTATTTGCCTTTTTTTTAAACGATTTAAAACAGAATGTCTTTTTTTTTGTTTTTGTCAACTCTTTAATTCTAACATCCACGTAATATATTTAGGATCACAAGATTAAATGCTATTTAAGAGTATGTTTTTACATATATTTTTAGATTAAGGAAACAAGATTCAAAAGTTTTTATTATTTTTTAAATTTGTGTCAAGTCAAAATCAGTTAAATAAATTAAAATGGGGCTCTAAAACTTTTTGAGAGACATTATTCCATTTGCATTGTTTATGGACTATATTAGATAAAGAGATTTTACTATTTTATTAAAAACAAAATTGACAATATAAAAGATTTATATAAATTAAAAATCAAATGTTTATTATATTATTTGCAATTTATATTATTTTATACAAATTTTAAAATTTTAATCGTCATATTGAGTTTCTATTTGTATCATGACAACTTTATAAAATAATTATTCAATAGTTTATAGAAATAGAAAAAAATATTTAAGAATTAAATATCATTCCAACTCTTTTTTCTTATCCTATAATATTTAAATTTCTATTATGCGGAGAAGTGATGAAGAAACATAGGATCGATGACAATTTGTCAACTCATATAAATATTTAGCTTCAAAATATTTTTTTTTTGGTTCAAATTTTAAAAAACTTTGTGCGCGTGTTCACAAATTCCTATAACATAGTTATATTAACCACATAAAATATGTCAGCTCATTTAATTATATGCATCCATCCCAATTAAAATACGCTTGATCTTTACAATTTTTTTATATGAGGCTAATACATATAATTAAAGAAGGTGAAATATTTTCTATCCAACACATGTTTATTATTTAATTCAATATTTATTTATAATAATATTAAAATGACTATTAGATTGCATATTCTTTTAATGTTAGTTGTGATAACTTAAATAAGTTATAAATAATTTTTTGTTTTATAATTTTTTTAAAAAAGGCCGATTTTCTTGAAAAGTATAATACTCATTATCACTTTTATGGTGTTTACTGAATTCACACCCTGAGTTCACATCCTAGACATGGCCGGCACCCAGAACCATTTCTAGACCCAAGCGGACCACTTGCTCTAACTACTTACTCAGCGGAAGACTTAAATAATCATGGAAATGCTTCAAAATTAACAAGTTAAGATTATCAAATTGTCTGAATAAACTGAAATGAGAAACATCTCCATAATAACTGAAATAAGCAAAAAATGAAGTACTTGATAGTCATGGAACCTCTACTAGAATAGTCTGAAATTACTACCGCGGCAGGCCCACGGTAGCCACAACTGAAAAGAAAATGCTAGAAAGAGAACACAATTAAAAACTCCAAGCCTCCGACTGAGAAGAGGCCTCACTGATAGCTGGATGATGTCTAGTCCTTAACGAAGAGCTACTGAGGGACTCTGTCACCTGTGTCTGCATCATAAAGTGACGCAGGTCCTATGGACGTCAATACGTGGAATGTACGATATGTAAATGGCCAAAACGGGAACTCAAGTAATGCAATATTTCTCAAAGTACATAAATCATATTCAAAATAAAATAACATAAGTAATAAGTACTCTATATGCTGAAAATCTGTATGTGAAACTTAACTTGCTATAACTTGGGGGAGTTTCTCTAACCGACAATCACCCTTATGAGCTTCGTAGTGATATAGCATCTTGTCCACATTATCAGAGCCGTCCCATACTTTTTCAGGGTAGGGGACGAAAAACTAGGTAAGTGGATCCATTCCAAAACTGGGCTATCTCAGTGGCAAGTGAGGAGATGTACCTTGGTACAATTCTATCCTATGCTCGCTACGTAGTTTATGAATTCAAGTTATTAATTCTACTCTCATTCATATTGGTGCTCAATACTACTCCCAAATAACTTATATATTGCTCATAACTTAAGGAATAAGAGTTCTCAAAATATATCTTTGATCATTTGGGGACTTAACCCAACTTAGCTTTTCTTAAACTTTTGCTCAACTCAACTCCTTTCTTAGTCTGAAAGTTGTATCAATGCAAGATATTTCAACATAGTCTTTATTTCTCAAATATCTTGCAAAAGCAAGAACTTCAAATACTTCATAGACTTACTCAAAACTCTAAACTTTAAAACTTTTCATGAAATACATCAAAGAGTTCTCATAATTTCATCCATAGTTATAAATCTTGTTTCAATATCTTGAATCAATTGTAAAACCAACAAGAGTCATGATACTTATCAAGAATTTATGCATGAACAATATTTTAATAAATGTAAAACCAATAAGAGTCATGATACTTATCAAGAATTTATGCATGAACAATATTTTAATAAACTTACAAGAAATACAGGGACCTTTACTCTCAATATGTAATTGTTATCTTGGGTGAAAACTAGTATTTAAGTTACTAAATGATTAGTAAGATAATTTTTGGAGAGACTTACATACATGAGAATTCAAATTCTTGGAAGGATTGAAGAGATTCTTGAAGCCCTAGCTGGGTTCTTAATTCTACGCTTGGGTTTTCTTGAAACTATTCTAGCTTTAATGAAGAAGTAAGGCATTTTTTATGGATTAATCGGGTGAAAACTGACTAATTAAGGTTTAAGGATGGTGGAAAAAATCGAAACTACCCCTCCATAAACAAAAGAAAAATTTTTCTATCTGATTCAACATATTCGCGTCGCGCCAGGGGCGCAGACATATGTATTTCACCTTTTGTGCGAATTCCCAGGCACCTTTTGTGCGAATTCCCAGGCATATATTTCTATCTGATTCAAAAAATGCTAACTGTTGCTCCGCATCCCAAGCACGTTGTGCCCTGGGCGTGGACACTCACTGCCCGAAAATTAATTAGCAAAAATTTTATTTTGACTCGATTGCTCTAAAATCAAGCCAAGACTATTTTTTCACTCAATTTTTCGCAGTGATCAGAAATCCAGTC
>DF359248.1:3815-15181 GCA_000787875.1 Solanum virginianum | reverse complement strand
AAGAGCATGGGAGGATGTGTTACATGCATGGTTTCTTTCTAGATGTATTTTGGTAATTTTTCCAGATGTCACAATCGAGAAATATTAAAAATTAATTCTCTCTTGCTTAAGCATTTCTTTCATTCATAGTTTTAGCCTTCTCAACTTTTCTTTAAAAATTTTACTTCTATGGCTGAATTTTATGGCTGTTGAAGTTGAAGGATAGGGTAAACTCTTAGTTAAGCTTCAAAATTCTTTTCAAATTAAAAGTTTGTCGTTAAAAATTTTGTCCATATCGAAGTCAATTTTTTCCCCAAAGACTTTACTTTCCATCTCTTCTCAAGTTCTTCCATTTCCATCAATTGAACCTATATGTAAGTGTATACTCTGGTAATTTCGTGTTAATACTAGAATTCTTGAACTAATTTTTTTTTTGTCAACCTAGAAATATCCTCTCTTCTTGTAAATAGAAGTAGAAACATTGGCTTTGACTTTTTCCTATAGAAAAAAAAATATGGCATAGAAAATTTCTATTCAAGATTTCATTTTTCATAAAGAGTTTAATATGCAATAAGCTATCTATTGATAATATAAAAATAATTCATATTCAGTATAGTCTCACGATTGGAATCTAGGAGGGTATTGTAATCCTTACTAATAGTAATTCCTGATGAGTCATAGAAATATGACTCTTGTAACACTTTAAACGAAGGATTTTTGCGCGTTCTTAAGCAAAGTTGTTATTTTGATGTGTGTTTTTGTTATTGTCACACCCAAAGTCCCATTAAAGTGGACTGGTACCCGTTGCCGATAAGGCTCGGGAGAACCAACCTGTACCCATGCACTTTTTACATATATTATAAGTAGTTTCCACATTCAATATGCATTCAAGAAGGTAGACAGTAATAACAAGCCAAAAGGAAATGCATGTGACTAGGCCATTGGAGGACGATATCTAAAGTATGAGACATGACCACATTTTACTTTGCATTGTCTACAAAGCCTCTAGATAAGGAAAAGTATCTGATAAGGGTCAAGATAGGCCTTGCCTCGACTAACTATACAATATAAAAATATAAGCTCTAGACACACACAAAGCCCCGAACCAACCTGGAGCTCGATAATAGCAACTGGATATCCTGTACTCCTACTGGGGAGATCTACTAGTGCTTGTACCTGCAATATAAAATATAGGTCCTCTATAAGGGATGTCAGTACGAGATAATGTACAGAATATGTAAGGTAGAAAATACTAAATATGAAATAACAACTCAAATGAAATCATGCATTGGTGTAAGGATAAGAGACCACCTTCAGTAGCAATGTGGAATCATGTGTCCTTTTTATTACTTTACCTTTCTTCACTATATAATTTGTGCACAACAAATAACACAAATAACCAGCTGATCAGTAGTACATCAATATCAGGATCGACCTATGATAGACTTTCCTTTCACCCCTGGGATACCTCTCGTAATGGGATCGACCCATGCTAGGTGATTCTTCCACGCCTGGGCTACCACCCATCAATAACCAACTTACTTTATCTTTCAATTACTTTTGAGATTACACAAGACAATACCACAACAAAACGAGTAGGTTACACAAATAATGAAATGCATAGGAGATGAAACAACTTGTGAACTTTATTTAACAACAAGAATCCATGCATCTTGGTATCCAAGTATGCATGCAGATCTGAAAATGACTATGTATAGAGGCATATGAATATGTGAAAGAGTGTAGACATGGTTATTAGTTATGTCAAAGTTGGTAAGTGCCTTTATGTGCAAAGGAGAGATCTATGTTTCATGCCAAATAATACTAAATTAAGTAGCCTTACATTCCTTGTTGTACCACCTCGCTATTACCTCGAAATAAATTTCCTATCCTCCAAATATTTATCTACAATACAATAGGTGATAAAACTAAAAATTAGCAGCCAATAAATACATCTTAGCAACCCAATCTCATAAAAACAACACATGGGCAACAAGTGTGTAATTATCAACTCGCGTGTATTCTTTCAATCTTTCCGCCTCTAATCATAATTTCTAATATACATTCTCATATACATATAATGTGAATACTTTTTGAGTGCCATAATAGTCTCACAACAGCCCACGAAACACAACACATAACATTTATTCACAACATATAAGTAGGCAATGTAACATTACGTCCCTCCGCTACATTTCGAAGTCAAAAATCCCAAACCTATTTCAACTTTAACCAAATTATTCCCACCATATTTATACCATAAAACAGTCCCAAAACAATCAAAAAACAGTTCTCAAAATAGGTGGAGGAAGTAAGACCATAGTCCTCAATCAATCAGCCCACAATTTCTACTAACAACACATTTAGGATAACATACTAAAACTCGATTGTTTGCGTAGAACAAAATAGTGCAGCGACCTTTTTACATCATTACAGAACTAAAACTCATTAATAATAACAAACTTCCTTTATACTCAAGCCAGTCAAGAAGAGAAAAGCTCCCAAATAAACAAGAAAAGTGTACAATAATCTTTGGAACATATGTTGTCCAAAATTTCAGCACAAGTAATACTAGCCTAGTTCTCTTGTTTTTCATGAAAAACCATACTAAACACTAAGTATTTTAACTTAACTTTACCTTCAAGGTTGAGATATTTTTTAAGAACCCTAAAATTTTCCTTATGGTTGCTTTATAAAGCAAAGAGAGTAGAGAGAAAACTTTATGAAAGCTGATTTTTTCCCAAGTTTAAAATGACTTTAAAGGGTGTTGTTTGTAAGCCCTTTTTAAAGAACCCTTTGGCCGACTTTCTTGTGTGGTTTAAGCCTTATATCAGCAAGGTAGTGATGCAATAGCTTGTCCTTTTCACTTGGACCTAAATAGTTGCAAATTGATAGGCCTTGGCTGCCCATTTTCCCCTTTCTCCTGACTTAGTTTGGGCCCAATTAATTAAGTTAGTTATGTTGTATTTGGGTTATAAATATTGACCATTTATGATGCTAAAACACGAGCTCAAGTCACACCTTTAACCCGGACTTTATTCATTGTTGGACTTGGACAGATTCGGCGTCGACTCTCATCTCCGTCTAGCTAGTAAATTTAAGCTAAGCAAGTAGGTGACTCACCCACTAGCTTCCTAAGTCCTACAAGTACCTCACTTCTTTCACTTCGTTTAGAGCCATGATCTCCACAATTTGACTCAAAACTTGTATACACCCAACCCTCTAAGTGTTAGACGTACATATCACCCTCTAATTTGAGATTCAAGCACTTTTAAAAATGGATGCTAATTTGACCAAGCCATATCATGTTTCATGTGCATAGGACTAGTACATGTAGGATGTGGGGTGTTACATACTTCCCCCTTAGGAACGTTCGTCCTCGAATGTTCGCATACCTAGATAGCTTAACCAAGTTCAGACCTTTACTTAAATAAACTTTTGACAATACAATAAACATTCAAACACACCTACCTATTAATGCTCCAATTTTGCATGTTGGACTTTCTTTTTAGCTTCAAATAAGTAAAGGTACTTAGATATTATCGCTTCCTCAGGCTCCCATGTTATATCTTCTGCTTGCTGGTTCCTCTAAAGTACTTTTATTGAAGCTATTTCTTTATTCCTTAGCTCCTTAACTTGACGATCTAGAATAGCAATATGTACCTCTTCATAGGTGATATCTTTTGTAACCTGCACATCTTCAATAGGAGTGATACGGGATAAGTCACCTATGCATTTTCAAAGCATTGAGACATGAAAAACTAGATGAACTATTGAAAGCTTTTGGGGTAGCTCTAGTTCATATGCAATCTGTCCGAACCTCTTAATAATTTTATATGGCCCTATGCAATATGGGCTTAGTTTCCCTTCCCACTAAATCTCATAACACCTTTCATTGGTGATACCTTTAAGAATACCTAATCCCTTATTGAAAATTTTAGTCCTCTCTTTCTAGCATCCGCATATGATTTGTGACAACTTTGGGCTGTTTCTAGCCGCTGTTGTATTATCCTAACTTTTTTCATGGCTAGTTGTACTAGATCTGGCCCAAGCAAGGTAGTTTCATCCACTTCAAACCATCTAATTGGTGACCTACATTTCCTTCCATACAAGCTTCATAAGGTGCCATCTTAATGCTTGAATGGTAGTTGTTATTATAGGCAAATTTAATAAGTGGCAAATGGTCCACCCAACTACCTTTAAAGTCCAATGCACAAGTCCGTGGTAGCTATTATTATAGGAAAATTTAATAAGTGGAAAATGGTCCACCCAACTAGCTTTAAAGTCCAATGCACAAGCTTGCAACATATCTTCAAGTGTTTAAATAGTGTGTTCTACTTGACTGTCTGGCTGAGGGTGGAAAGTTGTACTCAAATTCACTTGTGTCCCTAAACTCCTTTGGAAGGACTTCCAAAACTTTGCAGTGAATTGAGCTCTCCGATCAGATATAATGGAGATTGGGACCCCATGTAGCCTGACTATCTCTTTGAGGTATAGCTTGGCATACTCTTCAATTATATAATCACTCTTAACTGGCAAGAAGGGTTCTGACTTTGTGAGTCTATAAACTATTACCCATATGGAGTCAAACTTCTGAAATAAGCGAGGCAACCCAGTAATAAAATCCTTATTAACCATGTCCCACTTCCACATTGGAAGCTCTATACACTACATATAACCTCCCGACTTTTTATGTTCTACTTTGACTTATTGGCAATTCAGACATTGAGCCATAAATTCTGTAAGGTCCGTTTTCATGCTTACCCATTGAAACATTCCCTTCAGGTCATCATACATCTTAGTTGATCTTGGATTGATGGAATATCTGGAATGATAGGCTTCTTCCATTATCCTCTTTCTTAGTCAATTAATATCAGGAACACATAATCTATTTTGGTAATAAAGTACTCCATTTGGTATAAGGTCAAAACCCTTTATCGTACCCTGACTCACCTTTTCCTTAAGTCATCGTAGAATAGGATCCTTGAACTATTTTTCTTTCACCTCCATTACCAATGAAGACTCCGCAGCATTATGCACAACAATCCCTTCCTTTGGGGTTTCAAAAAGGCAAACTTCCAAACTATCTAGTTGACGTAGACCTTAGCCACACCTTCACTTAGCACGGCCTGATCACCGATATATATGATTGTCTTATGACTCAGAGCATCGGCTACTACATTTACTTTCCCTAGATGGTATAGTATATCAATGTCATAATCCTTTATTAGCTCTAGCCATCTTCACTACCTTAAATTTAGGACTTTCTGCTTAAAGATGTACTGTAGGCTCTTATGATCAGTATATATGTCAACGTGAACCCCAAACAAATAGCGACGCCATATTTTCAAAATTTAGGACTTTCTGCTTAAAGATGTACTGTAGGCTCTTATGATCAGTATATATGTCAACGTGAACCCCAAACAAATAGTGACGCCATATTTTCAGAGCAAACACAACTGCTACTAGCTCAAGGTCATATGTCAGATAGTTTTTCTTATGCGGTCATAGTTGTTTAGAGGCATAATTACCCTACCATATTGTGTCTAAACACACCCTAAGCTAACTCCTAAAGTATCACAATACACTACATACCCCTCAGTACCTTCGGGAAGTACTTGTACAGGTGTAGAAGTTAGCTTATTTTTCAGCTCGTGGAAGTTCCTTTCACATGCATAATTCTATTGTAACTTGGTTGCTTTATGTGTCAACTTTGTTAAAAGGTGTAGAAATAAAAGAAAAACCTTCAACAAACCTTTTGTAATAACCTACCAACCCTAGGAATCTCCGAACTTCCGTGGGTGTTGTTGGCCTTGGCCAATCTTTCATAGCCTCTATCTTTTTTTAATCAACCTTTATTCCTTCATCGAATACAATATGACTCAAGAATACCACTGATTTTAACCAAAATTCAAATTTAGAAAACTTGGCACACAATTGTCGATCACAAAAAACTTGTAACACCTGTCGTAAGTGATTTGCATAGTCCTCCTATGATCTTGAATATACCAAAATATCATCTATAAAGACTATCACGAACATATCAAAGAATGGCTTGAATACGCTATTCATCAGATCCATAAAAATTGTTGGTGCATTCATTAGCCCAAATGACAGAACAAGAAATTTCAAAGTGACCATAGCGTGTTCTGAAAGCTGTCTTTGGTATATCTTTCTCCTTCACCCTCTCTTGGTGATAACCTAATCTAAAATCAATTTTTGAAAAGAATTTGGCACCCTGTAACTGATCAAATAAGTCATCAATCATGGGGATGGGGTATTTATTCCTAATTGTCACCCTATTCAATTGTTGATAGTCGATACACATTCTCAAAGTACCATCCTTTTTATGTAAAAATAACACTGGTGCACCCCATGGGGACATATTAGGTCTTATAAAACTCATCTCTAATAAGTATTTTAGCTGCTCTTTTTATTTTACGAAGTTCTGTCGGGGCCATTCTATATGGAGGGATGGAAATAAGTTGAGTTATTGGAAGTAGGTCAATACCAAAATCTATTTCTCATTCTGCAGGTAAGCTTCGAAGATCTTCGGGAAACACATCAACAAATTCATTCACTACTAGAACTGATTGAAAAGTTGGTGATTTTGCCTCCATATCCCTCATTCTAACTAAATGACATATATATGCCTTAGATATCATCTTCCTTGCCTTAAAATAATAGATAAATTTACCCTTTGGTACCCCAACATTGTCTTCCCATTCTAGAACTACCTCATTTGGAAAGTGTAAGTACACTCTCTTAGTTCGGCAATCCACGGTGGTCATAGCAAGAAGCTAATAACATCGAATCCAACATTTCTAGCTCAATAAGGTCAACCAATGTGTCACAGTCATAATAAACCCTTCTAGCCATAATAGATTCACCGGTTGGTGTAGACACTTCAAATGGTTTATTCAATAATTTGGGTGTTCTCTTAAGCTTCCCAGAAAACTAGTGTAGTGATGTATGATAGTGTAAAGCCATGCTCAATTAATGCATATACATTATGTGAAAATATGGACAATGTACCTGTGACCATATCGGTGAAGCTTCCAAATTTTGCCGACTCCCCAGTGCATAAGTGCGATTCTAGACTCCACTAGAGCCAGCTACCCCTCTAATACCTCTACCACAACCTCTAGGTGCTTGCTAACCCCTACTTAATGGAGGAACTGATAATGATGATGCAACAGGTGACCTAGTAAATTGTGCTATATCACCCATACGTCTCCTCGGGTATTATCTCATCATATGACCTGGCACACCATACCAATAACAAGCATATGTCCTAACATGACATGTACCTAAATGACTTCTCCCAGATTGTTTGCAATCTCATCATATGACCTGGCACACCATACCAATAACAAGCATATGTCCTAACATGACATGTACCTAAATGACTTCTCCCAGATTGTTTGCAAGGCTACCTAGGAGTCATTTACTGGCTTGTCGAATATCCCATTATTTGTGCACCTTGTCCTTTACTTCTTGGGCCAAACTAATTACTTCTAGACCCTTGGAGTTGTGGTGGAACACTAGCTGTAGAGTAGGAGGATGATGGCCTATTAGGAACTCGAGGCCTAACCTCACTCTGGGATAGTGTAAATTGCCCCATAACTCTGGCCCTCTTGGACTGCCCCCTTTCCAACTCTTGTGTTCTTTTCCTTTGCCTCTGGTCCTCCAGTTTCTGTGCAAAATCTTGCATCCTTGCTATATCCATGTATTTATTCAAGGAAGTAATGGTATAGTCTCTAACTAGATACATATCCAATCTATCCACATATCAATGAACTCTATCTACCATAGTGGAAACTATATTAGGAGCATACCTGGCCAGGGAATTAAATTGAAGGCGATACTCCCTCATGCTCCTATTCCCTTGGTGGAGATTCAAGAACTGATCTACATAGGATTCTTGGATCTCTAATGGCAAGTAATGGTCAAGAAATACCTCTTTGAACTCCTTTCAGGTAGTTGGAGGTGCATCTATAACCTTGGATTGCTTCCAAGCTTCATAACACAATATAGCCACACCCTTCAACCTATATGTCGCTAACTGAACAGCTTCTATATCACTCATATGCATAACATCTAAAGTATGTTGAATCTGGTCAACAAAATCTTGTGGATCTTTATTAGGATCTGACCTGGTCAAGTATGGAGGGTCCAAATTAAGGAGTTCACGTACCCTAATGCTAGATGCCCTATTTACACCACCTACACCTGTAGCTGGATCTTCTTGTTTTTTTACCTTTACCAGCAATTATACGAGTCAATAGTTGGACTGCATTTCTTAGATCATGCACGGTAGCATTGATAGGTGGTTCTGGGGGAGTTTCACTACTTCCTTGTTCATCAAGAGCTGAAGGAGTTAGAGATGTTTACAATACAGACTAATCTTGAGCCTCGTATCGTTGTCTCACCCCACTAGGTATACCAACTCCCACTTCTACTTCCTTACCTTTGCTTTTGTTTTTCCTTGTTTCTGGCATACTTATAGTGCAAAAGAATTTAGAGGTTAGACATAATCCACCTATTACACTTGGCTCTATGGCACGATCTAAGGAATAAAAAGAAAATGAGAACTCCTAAATGCCACCAAGCCTCCTGCTTATAAATATAGTTCACAACACATCTATAAACAAGACTATACATAGACACGTCTTTGTAGACTCCCTAGGATGACCCCTCTGATACCACTTTTATCACGCCCAAAGTCCCATTAAGGCGGACTGGCACCCATTACCGATAAGGCTTGGGAGAACTAACCTATACCCATGCACTTTTTACACATATTATAAAGGGTTTCCACATTCAATACGCATTTAAAAAGGTAGACAGTAATAACAAGCTAAAAGGAAATGCATGTGATTGGGCTATTGTAGCCACGATGTCTAAAGTACGAGCCATGACCATACTTTACTTTACTTTACATTGTCTACAAAACCTCTAGATAAGGAAAAGTATCTGATAAGGGTTAGGACAGGCCCCGCCTTGACTAACTATACAATACAAAAATATATGCTCTAGACACACATAAAGCTCGGAAGCAACTTGGAGCTTGGTAACAGCAGTTGGATATCCTGTACTCCTATTGGGGAGATCTACTAGTGTCTGTACCTGCAGCATGAAATGCAGGTCCCCTGTAAGGGACGTCAGTTCAAGATAATGTACTAAATATGTAAGTAAAGAAATACTATATATGAAGTAACAACTCAAATGAAATCATGCACTGGTGTAAGGATAAGAGACCACCTTTAGTAACACTATTGAATTATGTACTTTTTGTCCTTTTTATTACTTTACTTTTCTTTACTGTATAATCTGTGCACAACCTATAACACAAATGACCAGCTGATCCGTGCAAATCAATATTGAGATTGACCCATGCTAGGCTTTCCTTTCACCCCTGGGATATCCCCCGTAATGGGATTGACCCATGCTAGGTGATTCTTCTACCCCTGGGCTACCACCCATTAATAAGCAACTTACTTTATCTTTCAATAACTTTTGAGATGATTCTTTTGGTGGTCATAATATTGGTGTTGTAGATATAGCATGTAACATGTAAAGAACTATACAAGAGAATACCAAAACGAAAAGAGTAGGTTACACAAATAATAAAATGCGTAGGAGATAAAGCAACTCATGAACTTTATTTAACAAAAAGAATCCATGTATCTTGGTATCTAAGTATGCATGCAGATCTAAAAATGACAATGTATGGGAGCATAAGAAATGTAAAAGAGTGGAGACACAGTTATTAGTTATGTCGGAGTTTGTAAGTGCCTTTATGTGCCAAGGAGGGATCTATATTTCATGCCAAATAATACGAAATCAAGTAGCCTTACATACCTCATTGTACCACCTCGCTATTACCTCGAAATAACCTTTCTGTCCTCCAAATATTTATCTACAATACAATAGGTGATAAAACTAGCATTAATAGCTAATAGATACATCTTGGCAGCCCAATCTCATAAAAACAACACACGGACAGCAAGCGTGTAATTATCAATCCGCGCGTATTCTTTTAATATTTTCACCTCTAATTGTAATTTCTAATAGCCATAATAGTCTTACAACAGCCCACGAAGCACAAGACGTAACAATTATACACAATATACAAGTCGGTAACGTAACATTACGTCCCTTCGCTATATTTCGACGTCAACAATTCCAAACCTATTTCAACTTTAACCAAACTGTTTCCTCCATATTTATACATTAAAACAGTGCCAAAATAATCCAAAAACAGTTCTCAAAATAGGTGGAGGAAGTAAGACCATAGTGCTCAATCAATCAGCCAACAATTTCTACTAACAACACATTTAATATAACATACTAAAACTTGATTGTTTACATACAACAAAATAGTGCAGCGACTTTTTTACATCATTATAGAACTAAAACTCATTAAGAACAACAACCTTACTTCATACTCAAGAAAACCAAGCAGAAAAAAGCTCCCAAATAAACAAGAAAAGTGTACAACAATCTTTGGAACACGTGCTATCCAAAATTTCAGCACAAGTAATACCAGCCTAGTTCTCTTATTTTTCATGAAAACCCATACTAAACACACAAGTATTTTTACTTACCTTTACCTTCAAGGTTGAGATATTCTTTAAGAACCCTAAAAATTTCCTTGTGGCTGCTTTGTAAAGCTAAGAAAGAATAGTTAACGAAATTGCCAAACTTTCATAGTTATAAGCTTATCCAATTTTCATATCTAACCAAGCTAGTTGGTTTACCTAATAGACAAATGGGTCAAACTTACATAATTGCCCAACTTAGTACTCTTTAGGAGTCACACATTTTCAAGGAACAAACTAGAGTTCATAGGAATTCAATCATAAAGTAACAAGAAGCCATTTCAACCCCCAAGACTTCATTAATTTGCTAACGAACCTTACTTCTTACCAAAACTGAAAAACAGGGCCAGCAATACATTGTACACATACTCAATATATTCAAATACTTCTACAAGCTCCAAAAGTCCATTTATAACATTCAAGCGTCAAACGGAACCTTAAAACGCCAAAGCGCAACATTTCACATTCTTGTAATCCAAAACAAAAATCTGGACAGCATACCATATTAATACATACTAACCTCATTCAAACACTCCTATATGTTCCAAGGATTATATTACATCATTCAAACGCCCAACGCGAACTCCCAACTTCAAAAAGCAACATTACAATACTTATACATAACCCATTTCGACCAAATTCTTCAAGATTACATACAAACCATTTTAATGTTTCTTTCACCCCACAAGTATTATTTCTACACCCAATAAACACAAACACATGGATTAAATACAACATAACCTCACATATATACATATCCCCAAATTTTAAACTCAAACAAAT
>DF359249.1:85041-112780 GCA_000787875.1 Solanum virginianum | reverse complement strand
TATTGAACATGTGAGTATACATGTATATATAAAAATAACATCAACTAATAGGCTCTTAAAAATATATATAATCTCAGCTCCTTATTCCGAAATTTCTAAAAGTGACACAAAACCTCCGAATTTTCCAAAAAATAGTAACAGTGATTTCAAGTTCGTAATTGGCCCAACGTACCAAAGTATGGGTTCTAACATTTCTCTAATCGACATAACTCTCCACCCCACCATTAGTTTGGTGATGTACAACGAAAATACCTCATTGACATGTCCGTCCTAAACTTGTCACGGTAAAGGACATCAACCTCTAACTCTCTTAGAACCAAAGAGTTTGGGGTGACTCTTCTTACCCAACTCGATGATCAATACTCCTTCCAAGACTAAAATATGCTCATCAACTCAAACTCATCTCAATCAACTCAATATCAACTCTCTCAATGTATTCTACAACTCAAAATGGGAATTCAACAATGCAACTCAAGACTCAATCCACATTATGCAAGCTCTTATGAATTATGGTCATGTGACATCATACTATTCAAGCTCAGCATATAGGACATCCTCAACATTTAACACATACATATGTGAGACAAGAAAACATACTTCCCAAGTTCACGTTACTTAGTTTAGAAGGTTAGATTTATAAATTCAATTTAGTAAATAAGCAATGAACATATTAAGTTTGGGGTTAGGGTATCAAATATGCAAAATACATTCATAATTCATAGTAAAAATGATGCAACTCATAAATTAACTCCATTATCTTCAAAAAACTCAGTCTTGTATAAGAATTTAAAACTCAAGAATTTATGGGATTTAAGACATGCAATTTATACTTATAATTTTGACTCAAGTAAGCAAAAAGGCACATGGATGAACATAATCCAATGTTTTAGGTAGACTTACACACCTGGGATGAAGAATAACGCTAACTTCGAAAGAATCTCAACTCCAAACTCAAAGTCTCAAGCTTTCTCTTCTTTCTATCTCAAGAATTCTCACTTTAAACACAAAGAAAAATGGGTTTTGAAACCCTTAACCTCAAGAAAATGACCCTTATACATATTTATTAAACTTGGAATATGTTGGGAATGTCCAAAATACTCTTTCCGAAATTAAAAGAAAAATCATCATGAAAGTTGCACAGGTCCACGATGCACCTCGGGCGTGGACCAGTGTATTTTTCTCCAAAAATTCTCCAAATGAGTGTTTCAATATCTGTCAGAATTTTTTAAAAAAATAAGTGTAAGTGCATATCCTTGGTGCGTCGGGCCTGGGGTGTGCATCAACATTATTTTTTGATTTAATTATAAAAAATTATTTTTTGATTCGGTCGCTCTAAAATCCGACTGAGACCATTTCTCCACTCATATTTTTGTGCTGGTCGCAAATTTGGTCTTAGATTTTTCAGTAGAGCTTGGGAAGATGCGTTATACATGCGATTCCACTCTAGGTGTATTTTGGTAATTTTGTCGGGTGTTACATTATCTCCCCCTTAAGATAATTCATCCTCGAATGATAAGTAGAGGTGGAAATAAGGCACGAGTAGACTTAAGACTTATCTCAATACTCACCTGACAACTCGAACTCTCAACTATTCATCTACCTTTGTAAACTCTACTCAGACTTAAGAATAGACACATTAACTTAAGAATGGAAACATCAATTAAGTTAAGGATAGGAGCATTACCTTCGACATCATCATCATTTTGCATGAATAGATGCATGTATTCGGTTCTCATAGCTTTCTCAACTTCCCATGTAGCTTTCCTATCTCTTTGTTCCTCGGCTTAGGAACCTAACGATTGAGGATTTAGACTAGAATCTTATCATAGGACAAATTATCCTGTACTCCAGTACTCTCCACAAGTATCACCAAAGTAGGATCTCTTATGCACTTCTTTAGCATCAAAACATGAAACACTGGATGAATCCTGTCTAGCTGAGAAGATAATTCTAACTCATAAGCGACCTTCCCAATTCTCCTCATAATTTGATAGGGACCGAGATAGGGAGGACTTAACTTTCCTTTCTTTCCAAGCCTCATGACACCCTTCATAGGTAACACCTTCAAGTACACCTAATCATCTACCTCAAATTCTAAATCCCTTCTTCTTACATCGGTGTAAGACTTTTGGCGGCTCTGGGCAGTCTTCAACATCTCCCTAATAACCTTCATCTTCTCCATAGAATGGTGGACAAGGTCAGGTCTAATCAACTCAGCTTCCCCAATGTCAAACCACCCAATTAGTGATCTGCAGCTTCTCTACTACAAAGCTTCATAAGGGGCCATTTGGATACTTGCATGGTAACTATTGTCATATGCAAATTTGATCAATGGCAAGTGATCGATCAAATTCCCTTTAAAGTCGAGGATGCCAGCTCTTAACATATCCTCTAAAGTCTGAATGGTGCATCTGCTTGACCATCTGTTTGAGGGTGGAAGGTTATACTTAGATTTGCCTTGGTAACCAATCCCTTCTGAAAAGATCTCCAAAATTGGGAGGTGAATTGCGCTTCTCTGTCCTAGATGATAGCTAAAGGAACTCCGTGTAACCTCACAATCTCACAATCTCATGATGTACAACTTAGCATACTCCTCTGCAGTGTTAGTTATCTTGACTACCAAGAAGTAGGCTGATTTAGTTATCTTATCCATGATCACCTATATCGAATCATGTTTCTTTCGGGGCCTTAGTAAGCTAGTAATGAAGTCTATGTTGATCATCTTCCACTTCCACTTAGGAATCTCAAAGTTCTATGCCAATCCACATAGTCGTTGATGCTCAACCTTGACTTGCTGACAATTTGGACACTTAGAAAAAAACTCTGTGATATCCCTCTTCATCCCACCCCACAAATAGATTTCCCTCAAGTTGTGGTACATCTTAGTAGAACTAGGATGAATGGAATACCTAGAACTATGAGCTTCAGTCATGATTTTTTCTCTTACACCATCAACATCAGGGACACATAACCTACTCTGGTATCTCAACACCCCATCTCCCCTTTTGGAGAAGACCATTACTTTCTGTTTGTGGGTGGTCTCCTTTAATTAGAGTATAACAGAATCTTGATCTTGCTTCTCTTTTACCTCTGCCCCTAAGGATAGTGGAGACCCACTCTGGGCATTGACTCCTCTCTCGTCATTCTCCTCAAGTTGGACTCCCAATTGGGATAATCTGTGCACTTCCTTTACCAGCTCCTTCCTTTCTTTCTCCAAATGGGCAGTGCTACCCATTGATAACCTGCTAAGAGCATCAACAATAATGTTAGCTTTACCTAGGTGGTAGAAAATGCTCATGTCATAATCTTTGAGCAATTCCAGCCATCTCCTCTGCTGCAGGTTGAGCGCTTTCTGATTGAAGGCATATTGCAAACTCTTGTGGTCAGTGAACATGTCCACATGCACTCCATATAAGTTGTGGTGCCAGAACTTAAACGTGAATGCCACTACTACCAACTTGAGATCATGAGTCAAATAGTTCTTCTCATGAATCTTAATTAGTTATTTGGAAGCATAGGTTATCACCTTCCCTCTCTGCATCAGCACAAAACCAAGTCCAACTTTGGATGTATCATAATATATCACAAAGTCTTCCATCCCATCTGGCAAAGTCAAAACTAGTGTTGTAGTCAGTCTAGTCTTTAACTATTGAAAACTTCTCTCACATTCGTCAGACTACTAAAACTTGATCTTTTTCTGAGTCAGCTTGGTCAATAGTGCAGATAAGGAAGAAAATCCCTCAACAAATCTGTGGTAGTAGCCTGCCAACCCCAAGAAACTTCTTATGATATTGGTGAGGTCGGTCTGGGCTAGTATTTAACCTCTTCAATCTTCTGGGCATCCACTTGAATACCATCACCCGAGACAATATGACCTAAGAAGGCCACTAACTTGAGCCAGAACTCATATTTTGAAAATTTTGCATATAATTCATGGTGTTTGAAAGTTTGTAAAACCACTCTAAGATGATTGACTGCTCCTCTTCATCCTTAGAATATACTAGGATGTAATCAATAAATATAATCATGAACATGTCAGGATACGGTCTAAATACTCTTTTCATTAACTCCATGAAGGCTGCAGGTGCATTAGTCAACCCAAAGAACATGAACAAGAACTCAAAGTGGCCATATCTCATCCTAAAGGCTATCTTTGGAGTGTCGCATTCCCTAACTTTCAACTGATGGTAGCCAGACCTGAGGTCTATCTTTGAGAAACAAGAGGCGCCCTAAAGTTGGTCAAATAAATCATCTATCATGGGGAGAGGATACTTATTCTTTATTGCGACCTTGTTCAGTTGCCTGTAATCTATGCACATTCTGAGAGACTCATCTTTCTTTCGCACGAATAGGATAGGAGCACTCAAAGGATAAACACTCGACATGATAAAACCCTTCTCTAACAAGTTCTTCGATTGCTCCTTCAACTCTTTCAACTCGGGGGAGGGGGCATCCTATAAGGTGAAATTAAAGTAGGCTAGGTATCGGGAACAATATCAATCCCAAGTCAATCTCCTTATCCGGAGGGACTCTAGGCAGTTCCTCATGAATCACTTCTGGATACTCGCTCACAATTGTGATTGACTCAAGAGTAAGAGGCTCAACATCATCGGATTTGACTCGCGCGAGGTGGTAGATGCACCATTTAGAGATTGACTTTCTAGATCTAAGATAAGAAATGAACTTGCCCTTAGGTGCAACAAAATCTCCCCTCTATTTTAAACAGGCTCATTGGGAAATTAAAACTTGATGGTTCAAGTTATACAGTCAACAGTGACATAGCAAGTGTGGAGCCAGTCCATACTAAGAATTATATCAAAGTCATTCATCTCTAACTCAACCAGATCAGCAAGAGTATTCATATGGTAGATAAACACTACACAATCTCTATAAACTCTTTTGGCTATGATAGACTCACTAACATGAGTGGAAACATAGAAAGGCTCAAGTAAACACTCAGGACAAATCTCAAATTTTCTAGCCACAAGTGGTGTCACAAAGGACACTGTTGCCCCTGGATCAAGCAAAGCATAATAATCGAAATGAAGCATACCTGTCATGACATCTGGTGCCACCTCTTAGTCCTGTCTATTCCCCATTGCATAAAGATGGTTCGTTCCTCCACTTGTCCCTAGTGTAGCACCCTTCTAGTTACCCCTAGGTAGTGGCATGGTAGTGGAAAATTATGCTCTATTGCCCCAAAGTGGACAGTCTCTCAGGAAGTGACCTGTCTGGTCAACTTACAACTGTTTCCTCCATCCTTGCACTTTCCAAAATGCATCCTGCCATACTTCCCATAAGGTGGTTTCCCTCTTGAGACAAGGGTCACACTGACCTGTGAACCCTATTCTCTAAAGTTCAACTGCCCTTGAGATTTCTAAACATACCTGATATTTGGGGTTGGTGCACTAGCTGAGGATGGTGTATACCCTGAATGCTTTTTCAGAAAGTAAGATCTGTCTCCCTTATCCTACTTGTGTTGTCTAGGCTCATGCCTTGTAGACTTGGCTTTCTTACTTAAGTGCTCTTCTCTATCCTTCTTCTTATCCTGTTCAGTTTGTTGAACATAAACTGTGATTCTGGAGATGTCTATACCTAGAATCAGTAATGCTTCCTTACACTTCCTGTTCACATGTTTACCCAAACCTTACATAAGCTTTCTCATCCTTGCTTTCATATACTGGACCATCTCCAGAGCATACTTGGACAACTTAATGAACTTGAGGTTGTACTCCTTCAAGGTCATCCCCTGTTGCTTTAGGTTCACAAACTCTTCAATCTTTGTCTCCCTCAACTCTTGGGGAAATAAGTAGTTGAGGAAAGCATTCTTAAACTCATCCCACTCAGCAGGCTCAACACTCTCACCCTGACTATCCTCCCACTGGTTATACTAGACGTTCGCCACATCTTTGAGCTGATAGAAAGTAAGCTCAACTCCTTCAACCTCAGTCAGATGCATAACCCTTAGTACCTTGCACATTTTGTCGATGAAATTGTGTAGGTCCTTCTCAACTTTTGACCTCGTGTAGATCGACGTGTTCATCCTCAAGAAGTCTTTGAGCCTAAAAGCAGCTGTGATTGGGGCTCGAGCATCTCATTGGGCTATTGTATACTAAGGAGGCATGGTCTACAAACACACAACACATGAATTAGACAGGAATTTTATAGAGTTAAACTCTATCACATAACTCAGAATACCAAAGAAGGGTAACCATTCCTAATGTCCTATAGCTTTCTACTTATGAAGTGTAGTGCAAAACACACCCATAAACAAGACTCTACTAGACGCGACTTCATAGACTCCTAAGGACACTTGAATTCTGTGCTGTGATACCAAGTTTGTCACGTCCCCGGAGGGTACTCTAGGTGTGAATGGCACTCAAAGACTGTTTTTATTCACCGAGTGAACCATTTGGCCTCATTGTCACATCTTACTCAACAATGGAAGAATACTCAATGATCACATTTAGAGAAAAGATAGAGATATCATATATGGTTTCTCAAAATAAGTTAAGGTCTGAATATGAAATATTTAATAATACTCCACTCTATGTCTATGAAATCTTCTACTCTAAATGTCTAGAAGGTGTCATGACAAGCTGTGGCTACCTAACTCAAAGCAAATAAAGAAACTGATTAAAATAATGATAGGCTTGTCCAGATAGTACGGAGGGCTCACCAATCTCTGGATCTTGGAACTCTGAACCTCAACGGTACTCCTGCTGAAGTCCTCTATCTCCCGTATCTACATCATGAAATGATGCAGCGCTGAGTGGCATTAGTACGTGAAATGTACGATATGTAAAATAGCTTAAGAAATAGATAAGGCTCAGACTCAATGATTTGACTTGACTTGGGACTCAGCTCCTCATCTCATAAGTCAACTCAGATAAATCATGTCAGTTTAAATTTTGAAAATCATGCTTTTGAAATAGATTTAGTGTTTAGTGCAACTTAGTTTGCAATAAAAACTCATGATATGCTCAACTCATGTGTTGCTTGGAAGTTTCTCTAACTGACATAACTGTCCACCCCACCATTAGTATGGTTATGTATAACGAGAAGACGTTGTTTCCATGTCCGTCCTAAACTTGCCACGGTAAAGGACGTCAACCTCTAACTCTCTCTCGTATCCAAAGAGAATGTCTATCTATTGGGACATGAGCCGCCATAGTTAACTGCACGACTATCCTACGCTGGAAAATGTAGTTCTAAGGTGACTCTTCTCACCCAACTGAGTGCTCAATACTCCTTCCAAGACTAAAATATGCTTATCAACTCAAACTCATCTCAATCAACTCAACACCAACTTTCTCAATTTACTCTACAACTCAAGTTGGAATTCAACAATGCAACTCAAGACTCAATCCACACTATGCAAGACTCTTACGAATTGCTGTCATGTGACATCATACCATTCATGCTCAGCACATACGACATAATAGATATTCATCACAGGCATATATGAAACAATAAAACACACTTCTCAGGTTCACATTACTTAGTTTAGAAAGTTAGGTCCATAATTTCAGTTTAGTCGATAAGTAATGAAAATATTAAAGATAGGATTAGGGTATCAAGAATGAGAAATACATTCATAATTCATGGTCATAATGATACAACTCTTAACTCAAATATATTCAAGAAACATAGTTATGCATGAGAATGTAGAACTCAGGAACCATGGGATATAAATCATGTGACTTATACTGATGATCCTAACTCTAGTAGACGAAGGGATGCGTGGATGAACATAACCCAATGCTTTAGGTAGCCTTACATATTTGGGATGAAGAACAATACGAATCCTTACAAGAATTTGACCCAAATCCTCAAGATCTCAAGCTTCTCTTCTTTTCCTTTAGAAACCCTTATTTTGCAGACAAACGATCTTATAATCATTTATATGACTTGGGAGGGGTTGGGGATTTACCAAATTACCCTTCCTGAATTAAAAGAATAAAATTTGATCCTGTAATACCATGTCCAAGATGCAACTATGGTGCGGACATGTGTATTTTGCGAATTTCTCAAAATACGTTCTTTTCAGGAAAATGAAAAAAAACCAAGTGCAAGTCCGTGCCCCAGGCGTATCGCGCCTTGGGCGTGCACCCTCAATATTTTGGGTTTAATTACGAAAAATTAGTTTTCGACCCGATTGCTCTAAAATCGGGTCGAGGCCATTTTTCCACTCAATTTTTTGTTCTGATTGCAAATCCAGTCTTGAATTTTCCATTGGAGCTTGGGAAGATGCGTTATGCGTATGATTCCATTCTAGGGGTATTTCAGTAATTTCATCGGGCATTACATCATCTCCCCCTTGGGATCATTTGTCCTCGAATGATGAGTGGAGATGGACATCAAAGCTCAAAAAACAATCGAAAGCTCCTCTCAGTACTCACTTAATCAATCAAGCTCTTAACTCCTTATTGATCTTAACAGTCTCTATTTACACTTAGGAATATACATATCAAGAACTTAATTACTCAAATACTCCAACTCACGAGTGAACATCGACTCAATAGTAAAAAAATCAACTCGTTAGAGGGCGTCATCCTCTACAACTCATAACTCTCGTCAAAGCCTAAGTTTTTATGCCTACTCTTACCAAAGTAAAACCTAACTCAAGGTTACCTTGTGCCACCTCGTAAGTTAGTCACAATCCTACAATCTATCCCACAAGGCTCTCATTTTATACCTTATACATCGTCACCGGCAACCATGAAGGGGACATCAGAACTTGAGCAATTCGAATCATTCGAACACCTCGTCAATCAGTTTTTCAGACTCAGGAAGGAGGTTATCAACTCTTATCGAGAATGGGACCATTGTGATACACAAGACTCTATGGACACTCTCAAGCTTAACTCCCCATCTCAATTGTACTCCTTTTTCATGGCACTCTACTCTCTCAATTCAAGCTCATAGCTCTTATTCAAATATCTCACCTAATGACCTTCTTGTCTTCTATTCAAACCTACTTCTGAGCCTGAAGGTGCTATTCCTAATATGATCATATTACTATAAAGCTAACCCTCAACTCAAACTCTGTACCTTCTTAGGGATTTTCACGTAGAGAATGCTACTCCTTTTCACTACTCTAACACATCTACTTGAAACACTCACTCAAAAGTCATTTATAGCCATCTTGAATCACTTATGTAGTGACATGCACCTATCCAAGCCTATCATTCCAACCACTTCAACCATGTCTTAGAATTTTCAAGCCTACTTCTCAGTTCTACCTCCACCATTCAATGAGCTCTCACTCAAAGTCACACCAAAATACTCTTACCTATCTATTGCATATCATAAGGTCTCATCTCTATCCTCCACCCTATCTCTATCCCTACATGACACATGTTTAACACCAATATCACAATAAGGATACATTCACTCCTCCTCATCTACCCCCACCCTCAGTCTACTACTATTAGCATCATAATTGGACCTGGAGGAACTCATCATCTCCCCCTTTTGTGAAACCTCAAACTGTTACCTCTTCATGCAAAATAAGTACGAATACTATCAAGAACTCAAATACTCGAATACTCATTCTCATGAATAGACTTCGAACATAATGTCTAAAGTTTAAATTTTATCTCCAATATAATTATTAGGCATGAATACTATCAAAGACTTGCATACTTAAGTACGCAGAGGCTCAAAATGAACATTAACTTGAAGTTAGGAACTAAACTCCATTATCATAATTCAGGAGCACTCATTTGCTTCCATCACCCATAACTCATTTACTATCATCAATACTTCTATCAAAATTGGAAAGCTGGATTACTCAAAAGGTTTGGAATGGAGATCATTAGCATGATTCAATCGAAAAATCTTATCTGAAGACATTCATAATGAAGAATAATCTCCCTCGTCTATCAAAACTCACTCTGAGTTCACATAACTATATGTAGTGTAAAACTTAGGTCACATCTTATTTAGCATAGAACTGGAAACTCTTGGATTCATAGGGTAAGATCAAGATCAATCAATGAATTCATTGCTTCTCATCCTCGAATTGTAGTATGAATGGGAATCAACATGATGTGTATGGGACTACGCCATAGGTACGACAGTCATACACCATAAGGGAGCAGAGTATCACCTCAATTCAAGGGTAAAGATCGTATGAGATAGAAAAGAGTTGATATCTCATCTTGATTAGTCCATTACTATCGAAGACTCAAGATCTACTCTAGTTTACCACTTCATCATCTCCCCCTAGGCTTTCAAGGTCCTCTCTCTAAATTTTGGAATCCATTTCCTCTACTAGACTACAAGCATATACCTCCACTTAGTCAAGGAATCACTACCCACAAGAATATCTTAAATGCTTCTGTTATGCCATAGTCGCATACATATAACTAGCCTCTTAGACTCTTTTCAATGATAAATTCTTAGCTCCATCCTTTCTCTGTGGAAATCTCTCTATATTTGCTATTCATATTACATAAATAACCACTTCCCACAACTCTTACCTTCTCTTTTGCCTGCAGACTCCTAACTCCTGTGCCCCTCCCCACATAAACTCATTTGTATAAGACTTAAACTATCATGGAAAACTCATCATCATCTATCCATAAGCCCCAAATCGACTTAGATACTTGTGACGAAAAAGATTACTTACATCAGCCTACTCCACATTGACAACTCAAATATTCTAAATTCTCGTAGTAGTTATAACTTTGACCTTCACACATGTGTACATATCTCAAACCTCTTAAGCTCCCTCTTTTCTAGTGCTTCTCCCTTAACTTACTATTTCTATCTAAGGGGTACCTCTACTCTACTCCTAGCACCATGTTCCTTGCCAGTCAATATCTTAATCATTAAACACACTCTACAACAAGACTCTTAGGTCAAATCTCCAACAAGGTCTATCACTATGATCATGCTATCTCCCTCTTCACATCACTCCCCAAAATTCCAAACTTAGGGATTAGTGCTACCATCTTCATCACACATTTCCCTCGTATTATACCAGCAAAAACATCGATCAACATCCTCGCTTCATAACTCATTTACCATTTACCCATCTAGCATACCTCACCTTATTATCTAGCTAAGCTCATCACTATATGAATCTTATGGTACTCTCATGTCGAAATCATAGGCCTAGTTTAGGTCTAATACCTCAGAAGTACTCTGTTTCCCCTTTTTAACATCTGTACTTCGCCCTTGAGCATGCTCTAACACATTCTGACACAAAATCTCTCTCTCTCTCTCTTTCGATGCCTCATCATGACTGTCATAGGGCACTCACACTCTTTAATCAAACTTAGGAAAATCGACTCATCACCTTTACTTACCTAATAGGTATATAAGTCTAACTACAAGCCTCAATCAGCCATCATTCTTACTATCTTGTCCCTTTTTTTCCATCATCATCCTTCTAACTATAGGATGATTTAATCCAACTAAGGGCTTCATATGACCTCACATCTCACTCTTAGGTAGTAATATTAAACTCTTTAGAGGCATAAGTTCCTCTCAAATGGGTCGCATCGGAAGCAAGTTTTGAAAAAAAAGGGTTTGGGTATATCTAGAGCTAACTCAAATGCACAATTAATGTTAGTAATAGTGCACTCTTTCTAGTCAAGCAACTTAGCACACTAATCGGCTTTTCTCAAACCTGGTGCAGTCTCTCTACTATTCTGATTACTTTATCATAGAGGATCTCATCTGTAAGAGTTTGAACATTATTGTCTCTATCGACTCATGTGCAAGGCATAGTTGAAAGGTTTACAGCATCGCATGAATCATCATAGATTTCTTAAGAAATAGCTCTATCACACAATTCAAAATTTAAAAGAAGGGAAACTTTTCCTAATGTCCCATAGCCTCCCATTTATGAATATGGCGCGCTTCACACCAATAATAAAGACTGTACTAGACACGACTTCATAGACTCCCTAGGACACAAGAACTCTATGCTCTAATACCAAGTTAGTCATGCCCCGGGAGGGTAGCCTCTGCGTGGCTGACACTCAAGGACTATTGCTAGTCCCCGAGCAAACCACTTGGACTTATCGTCACATCTTACTCGATAATGGAAGAATGTTCAATGAAAACATTTAGAGAAAATATATAGATATCATAGATAGTTTCAAAATAAGTCAAGTCTAAAAATAAAATACTCAATAATACTCCACTCTAGCTCTATGAAGCCTCTATTCTAAACATCTAGAAGGTACCATGATAAGCCATGGCTACCCAACTCAAAGCAAATAAAGAAACTAAATAAAATAATGATAGGCTCATCCAGATAGTAAGGAGGGCTCACCAAATCTCTGGAACTTTGATCCTCAATGGCACACCTGCTGATGTCCTTTATCTCTAGTATCTACATCATCAAATGATGCAGCGCTGAGTGGCGTCAGTACATGAAATGTACGGTATGTAAAATAGCTCAAGAAATAAATAAGGCTCAGACTCAATCAAACGACATGACTAGGGACTCAACTCCTCATCTCATAACTCAACTCAAATAAATTATGCAAGTTTAAAGTTTGAAATCATGCATTAGAAATTGACTCAATGTTTAATGCAACTAAGTTTGAAAATCATGATGTGCTCAACTCAATTGTTGTTTAGACGTTTCTCTAACCGACATAAATCTCCACCCAACTATTAGTATGGTGATTTATAACGAGAAGACATCGTTGCCACGTCTATCCTAAACTTGCCATAGTAAAAGATGTCAACCTCTAACTCTCTCTCAGATCCAAAGAGAATGTCTATCTGTTGGGACATGAGCTGCCAGAGTTAACTGCATGACTATCCTACGCTGGCAAACGTACTTCTAGGGTGACTTTTCTCGCTCAACTCGGTGCTCAATATTCCTTCCAAGACTAAAATATGCTCATCAACTCAAACTCATCTCAACCAACTCAACATCAACATTCTCAATTTACTCTACAACTCAAGTTGGAATTCAATAATGCAACTCAAGATTCAATCCATACTATGCAAGACTCTTACGAATTACACTCATGTGACATCATACCATTCATGCTTAGTACATACGACATAATAGATATTCACCACATGCACATATGAAACAATAAAACATACTTCTTAGGTTCACATTACTTAATTTAGAAAGTTAGGTCCATAATTTCAGTTTAGTCAATAAGCAATGAAAACATTAAAGTTAGAATTAGGGTATCAAGCATGCAAAATACATTCATAATTCATGGTGATAGATGCAACTCATAGATTAACTCAAATATATTGAAGAAACACAGTCATGCGCAAGAATTTGTAACTCAGGAACCATGGGATTTAAAACATGCAATTTATACTTATGATCTTAACTCAAGTAGATGAAGGGACACGTGGATGAACATAGCCCTACGCTTTAGGTTGCCTTACACACCTGGTATGAAGAACAATGCAACTCTTTACAAGAATTTGACCCAAATCCTCAAGATCTCAAGCTTCTCTTCTCTTCCTCTCTCAAAATTCTCTCTTTTGGAGGCTAAAAAATGCTTTTAGAAACCCTTATTTTGTAGAAAAAATAATCTTATAATCATTTATAGGGCTTGGGAGGGGTTGTGGATTTACCAAATTAACCTTCCCAAATTAAAATAATAAAATTTTATCCCGTAATACCATGTCCGCAACGTGCCTGTGGTGCAGACATCTGCATTTCATGAGTTTCTCAAAATACGTTCTTTTCAGGAAATTGAAAAAAAACCAAGTGCATGTTCGAGCCCAAGGCACGTTGCGCCTTGGGCACGCACCCTCACTATTTTGGGTTTAATTATGAAAAATTATTTTTCGACCTAGTCACTTTAAAATCAGGTCGAGGCCATTTTCCCACTCAATTTTTTATACTGATCGCAAATCTGGTCTCGAATTTTCCATTGGAGCTTGGAAAGATACGTTATGTGCACAATTGCATTCTAGGAGTATTTCGATAATTTTGCCGGGGGTTACATTTGTTGTCTCTGCATGTTTAAGGATTTCTACATTTATTGCCTCATGAATGAGAAACTGATTCAGTTTCCAAATTTACTCACTAACGACTTAACCAAACAAAAATCATACATATTTTTGTAGAAAAAAATTTATGTTGACTATGGGTCTTACATCAAACTGATAGGTGTATTATGAGGGGTAAGTTTTATATATAAGGTTTTGTTTATGTGAAAGTTTTTTGGATTGCTTACTAAGTACTTAACCAAACCTTAAGATTGTTGAGTAATTCTAATATGGTTTCGAAACAAGTGCCAAAATGGATCAAGGAAGAAATCTGTGTATAGTAAAAGGAATTCATACTCTATAGTAAAAGCAACTTTACATCAAACTTTAAACTCTTAACTGTTTGATGTATTTCCTCAAGAAGAATGAATAGCACCTGCTACAGATATCGATAATGTAATTCGCTCACAATCACCACGTCATGATCATTTTAAGATGATTCTTTTGTTGGCGGATGCTCTTATTACACTTATAGCCTTTAAAGAATGAGAACTAACTTTATAGTATTTATATCAAGATTCAAGTATTGTCTATATCATTATAGTCTGATCCTTCATAGGAACTAGTCCAAAATCCTAATAACAAACTTGCAAAAAATGTGTCTCTAGTCACATATGTTCCAACTCAATTGATTCAAGTAATGAACTCAGAAATATTTGATTAAACACAATCTCATTTGAATAGCTAAAGAATTTCTAACTATATCCATTTTATTCCATCCCCATTTATTTATTGACACGTTTAAAGGGTGTAAAATAATGACAAATAATTTTTCAAAGACATGACATTTTTTATTTTCATTTTTAGGTTTTTTGTTTACTAAAATATGGGGGATGTTTTTAATAAATCAAGAAAGCAATACTCACTTGGGCCTATTGCCCAAGTCTCATTACAAAAAAATTAAATGCAAACTACTAGCCCATTTCTAGCAAATCCTAATAAGAACCCTATAACATGTACTTTTATAGGGTTTTCTCAAATGTTCCTCCCCACTCACTTCCACTCTGTCTAAAGATGTTGCCACATTGAGGAAATTTGCTCTTCGCCTTCTTCTATTTTGGATCATCAATAATCTTTCTTTGTACTTCGTCTTCATCTGTTTATCAGCTGTCAAAGTGAGTCTTTCATCTTCTGAAATTTCATCTCTTCCTTTTCTGTCATGTATTTCCTTTTGACATTCATTTTGCACTCAATTGTGCTCTCCGATTCCATGGATGGATGTGGTGTTGATCGATGTTGTGTGGTGGCTAGAATGTTCTTCATTTGGTAAGCACGTGACTTGTATCCTCCTTTCCTTTTTTGTTCTTACTGTTGATATTTCTATAGGCCACACTGAAGTAGAGTTCATGTGATGCTCTGTTCCACCATTCTATAAAATGATGAGGCCTTCTACCAAGTTATACAAATTCGAAATGTCCCCAAATCTACCCATTTTGCCAACTCTTTTTGCTGAATGACTAGAAAATGCTAGATTCTTATATATCTATATATACATATATGCACACACACACATATATCATATGAAAAAATTAATTATCTTGCCCTTTTCTCTTTTGGGCATATTAGGTGTGGCTGACTTACACATTTCTCTGTTAAGGGAGCATTGATGACGACGGAGGAACCCTATGATTATATTGATCTACTGAGGATGCCTAACTTTATCTAGGTAGTTTATAGCTTTCTTCATTTATGCAAAGTGGAAAAATACCCCAGCTACTCTGTAATTTGTTTGTATATAGAATTGCACATAAGGTAGCATTTGTTTATCGATCATTTACAGGTAGTATATAGAATTGCCCATAAGTGTAGCATTTGTTTGTAATTTTTTCTATCTATTTGTTCAATAAACTTTGGGATTCTATTTGATTTCAAAAGTCCAAATACTTTGTTTAATAAGAAGCTTACCATATTTAGAATATCTTGAAATGCAAGTTTGTAATGCTTTGAATCTTTTCTTCCATAATTAGTGGTTATTTGTCGAACTTTTTGGGTCCTCAATAATCTAAGAGTTTGCTTCTTATTTTCTTTTGTAGTTTTTTAAATAATAGTGATACTGAAGTATCCTTTGAACTTAAAATTTTTTTAGACAAGACATTTGATCACCTAGGGGAAGTTAAGCTAGGAAACTTTATAGGAAGAATACTTGCGATGCAGATTATCAAGCTTTAATTAGCCAAGTCCCTATTGTTGGAGAGAATGCTAATCAATCGACATTTTCTAAGTCAAGAACCTCTTGACACAAAATTAGAATTTGCACTAATATCTCAAAGTTTTTGTGTGCGTCACATAAAGTGGAAATTGCCTATATAGATTTAAGCAAATCTTGATCTTTGGCATGGAAGATTAAATTGAGAAAGAACCTCCGATGTCTGTTCTGCCTTGTTGTAACATCAATTTTTCAGAAAATGAGCATCACTTGAATGGATGTTTTGATTAGTTTGTTGTCGGTACATGTTTAAGGATTCTTTTTACAATTTTTTCTTTCTTCTCTTTCCCCTTCACCTTCTATGCATTTGACATCACTTTCTTGACATTTATATATTGTATTTCCCCGATTCCTCTCTCCCTCTTAAGAATTGAAAGCAAAATTCTTACCCAAGATTTATATTTAGAGTTGAAGAATCCAAACAACCCCCTACAATAGAAGCACTCATAAAAGGTATTTGAAATTTACTATCATTTATGTAAAAGAATTGTGTTTTTTCTTATTGGTGTTCTAAATCTAGCAAAAAACCATTGGTGTTTTGAGGTTTATGCAACAAAAGGAATTCGAAGCACAAAACACTGGGTCCGGGGAATGGCCACATCCTTAGGGGTGTGATGTTGATAGTCTATTCTTTGAAACAATTTGAGGTTTATCTGATATTTATTGTCAATTACGTCATTTTGATCCTCGATAGTTTCTTGAGTATGATTTGAATTGTGTTTTCTTATATGATGTGTTCAGATGATTTGTTTTACTTGTTCACTTCTTTAATTAGTTAAAGCACTTAAACTTCTTTTATGCCAATTTGTATCTCAAGTCAAGTTAAATTATCCGAAATAGTAGAGATATTAATAGGAGATAGTTAATTTCAATGAGAATGCATCTTTATTTCTTCTCCAGATATTTTGGGATCCATGCTTCCTATTATATCCACGATCCATACTTCTATTCCTATTATCCAGATAGAATTTCTGTACAGAAAGTTTTTAATGTAAAAAGACACCTTGCGTATTGCTTTATCTAGAAAAAAAACCACGTAGAGTATTGGCTAATAGCTCGTTTGTTCAATAAACTTCTTGAGTTAAAATGTGCAAACACTTTGGAGTTTTCAGTTGCCTAAATGATGAGATATGACATTTAGTATAAGTATTCTTAACTGAATCTTCCTATCTTAGTTTTTTTAAAAACAAAAAGTAGGTAGTAATACTTGCTTTAGATTACCCATGTCACGACCCAAGCCTAGGGCCTAGACATGGCACGGTGAATGGGGAGTCCGAAGACCACCCAGACAAGCCTCTTGATTCGTAACATGCACACATCCTTGGCTGCAGAAGCAAAATTAAACATAAGCGAGAGTCATTTGGTAAAAAAGGAAAAAACGGGACTAAGTGAGTCTTTGATAATCATAAAAGTATAAGAAGAGTCAAGCTAATAGCATAAATACATCATAATATCTAACAACACCTCTAACTTGGAATGAAGTCTGGGCCAAAACACTTTCCGGGCTCACCCTCATAATAACAAGTGTTCAACATAATGAAGTCTCAAAATAGCAAGAATAATGTAGACAGTGTTCTCGAACTTGAGGACTCACCAATACTTACCTCCATGATACTGAACTAGCCACGTGGAGGATGATTAAGAGGAGCTCCGATCCCTACATGGTGATATCATGTAGGCATAGTGTATGCACTAGTACATTTGAATGTACTAAGTATGCGGGATGCAATGCAACGAAGATATAGACCAATATATTCAAAATACATATTCATAAGCAATCGAAATATAATCTCAACATGGCATTTATGATCAATACTGGTAATAAAACATGTACGTGGAACATTTAACTTGCACAATATATGATACATATGTGGGAAGAGACATCAACTGACATAAGTAAGACCAAGCAAGCTATAATTCAGAATCCCAATGATTACCCCTCATCAGTAAAGAGGTGATCTACTTGCCAAAGTAAATCATACATCACCTTACAGGAATCCGTTCCATTTTGTATTAAGAAATCCTCCTTACAGGAATTCGTTAATTTAGAAAAAGGATTTTAGGATAAAGTGTGTAAAATATACTTCACCTTACGGGACCTATCCCATTTCCAATAAAGCAACCCTCCTTACAAAAACCCATCCCATTTCAGAAAGAATTTTATTAATATAGTAAGGGTAATGAATAATCCTATGGTGGCACATAGTTTGAGCAAAAGAGTATGGACCCTTGAAGATAGCCCAAACGAACATCCAATCCATCGGTGCTAAGTCTAATCCCATGGAATACTTGAAATAATCATAAGTTTAGTAACATGTAAGAAACATAAAATATGACATGAATAGCTCTAAAATATGTTGACCTCTAATGGTGAGCCTAACTTTAAACATGAGAGTAATAATAATAATACATGAACCCTTGCTTTAACATTAATGACCCACAAGAGGTAAAAAACTTGAACATAGGGTTAACGTGCCACATCATAGATAAATTCATGAATTAGATATATGTTTGAATGGTCATAAACATTACAAAGTCACTTGACTTGTAAATCATGTAATAGATCATCAATAACTTGAGAATTCTTATCAAGACATTTTATCAGACACATGGTGGGCATATATGGACATATGATCAAAATCATACAAATATAAGAGTATGAATCATGAAATAGTGAAATCAATGCATCTTAAAGTCATGCAAATCAACCCACCAACATCATGGTAAAACCCTATCATGGATGTCATGTAAATCATATCAAAACTTCACAATAGTTCATACATTTCATAGCTTGAGTCATGCATAGTCTCAATCGACAGAGATCAACTCATAGTATAGGGTTAAAATAGATATTCATGCATAATCAATAATACTTGATAAAACCCCAACATATTTTAAGCTTATATTTCATAATAAGAGATACCCATAAGTAATACAACTCGAAATCTTGCAATTTTCATAAAATATGAAGATTGGACTCCATGGGTGAAAGAACCCAATGGATGAAACCCACATGCATTAAGCCTTGAATTTCTTGAAATTGAGTTAAGGAAGACTTGAAGCTTGGAGTGGGTTCTTAAAATCCAAAGCTTGTTCTTGAAATCCTTGAATTTGAATAGAGGATTTGAAATTGATTTGTGCAAGTCTTAGACGGTTTAGAGAGAGTATTTTGGCAATAAAATGATGAATTTAAGAGTTTGGGACCTTAAATAAGTATAAAAACGTTAATCTAGGGCTTAGCAAGGGTGGGAAAGGACCAAAATAATACTTCTTAAAAAGCTGTCAAATGTCTATTATAGCCCCTATTACGACCCATAAACCGTACTACGACCTGTAGGATCCCTCCCATAACCCGTAGGCTCAATTTTGGAGTTTCTTGAAATGGCTACAAACTCGAACTATGACTTGTACCCCCGACCTATGACCCATAATGGTAGTCTCATAGTGCAATGCTGCACTGGTAGTCTTCAATAAAATGGCCATAACTTTTGAGTCCAAACTCTAAATGAGGTGAAAAAACCAAGTGCATTGGAAAGCTAACTCAAAGAGCTTTCATTTGGTAGGTAATGGGTCATCCAGTTCTTTGTGTGCTAAAAGTTATGACCATTTAAAAATGACCCTTGCACAATCCACCCCTAAAAACTCAATTTATAGGAAAGTCTTGAACTCATCCAAGTACTAGAAGTCCCTCATGACCCTAACACACTTCCCAACATACGAATGAGGCTTGAAGCATAGGTACATATGAGTATGGAGTTACAAGGCGTCACAATATTTCCATTCATCCCTAAATGTCAAAGAAAGTGCGCAAGAGAAGTAATTATGAAAATTTCAGCTTGACGTCGATGCGACAAATGCACTTAAGCATCATTTTCAAAAAGTCTCAACATAAATATCAAAAATCACCATAAACTTATTACCATCAACATGAATGAATGCAAAACAACATAAGGACTGAAACGTAGGACTTGGAATCATAGAAAGGACTTAGTTTGCTATCCTAGGCTTGAATAGAGTGAAAAAAGTACAAATATTGCTTCTTCATGTCATCTTCGGTTTCCCAAGTGGCACTTTCGACTCGTTGATTCTTCCAAAGGACTTTAACAAATGCTAAATCCTTGTTTCTCAACCTTCTCCCTATAAGCCTTACTTTCTCCATGGCATCCATAACCAAACTTAGGCCTGACAAGGTCATCTTTCCTACATCAAACCACCAATACACCTCCCTCAAGTCTCAACATTAGGCACACACAACTTACCTTGGTATCTAAGGGCACCATCTCCCCCTTGGGAGAAAACCCCCTATCTTGCCATCCTTCACCAAACCTTTTAATCTTAAGAGGGCGGAATCAAGGTCTAGCTTGGACTTAGCCTCATTAATGAAAGAAGATTTGGAACCATCAACAACCACTACACCACCAGTTCAACTTCATTCAACCTAATCCCCTACCTAGCTAACCGATGAACCTCTCTAGCCTCTTCCTTGCTATTAACATCAATATGAGCCGAACTTCCCATGGACACTCTACTTAGAGCATTGGACACAACATTAGCTTTGCTGAGATGATGGTGCATACTCATGTCCTAATCCTTTAGGAGCTCTAATCACCTTTTTTGAGTCAACTTAGTCATAGGAGAAGCAATAGAAGGGAAACCATTCACAAACCTCCAGTAATAACCCGCCAAACCCAAGAAGTTCCTAGTATCCATCATATTCAACGATCTAGGCCAATTCCTTATCACCTCCATCTTCTTAAGCCATCACCTGACACCACTTGCCCTAAAAATGCAACTTCTTTCAACCAAAATTCACACTTTTCATATATAGTATGCAACCTCTCATCCCTCAAAATTTGCAACACCACCCTTAAGTGATTCACATGCTCTTCCACACTGTGGGAATTAATCAAAACATCATCAGTAAAGAGCATCAAAAACATATCAAGGTAGGGTTTAAAAACCCTATTCATGAGATCCATAAATATTCCTGATGCATAAGCCAAGCCAAAAGACATTACCACAAATTGAAAGTGGCCACACCTAGTTCGAGATCCACCTTGGAAATGTCACACTCGCTTACTCTCAATTGGTGGTATCCATACTAAAACTCAATCTTATAAAGGTGACTAGGCCTTTGAAGTTGGTCAAAAAGGTCATCTATCCTTAGTAGATGATACTTGTTCTCTATGGTGACTCTACATCCCTAACCCTTACATGATGATAAATGCAACCCCTAGAAACTTTGGGCTTTAAGACAAGAAATGACTCTACCCTCACCACCACATCACAACTCCCCCTCTTAAGGATAGGCTCACTAGGGAATTGGAATCCAACTCTATGGGTTCCACAATCAATGGAAGCGCGATATACATGTAACTAATAATTCCTAAGAATAACATCAAAATCCATGATATCAAGTCCAACAAAATCACAAGGCAAGACTTTATGCAACATAGACACAGGATAACCTCTATAAACTCTCCTAGTGATAATGGTCTCACCAATAAGGATAACCTAACCTAAGGATTTACATAATAATTTGGGACATACAAGAAGCTTTTGGAAACAAAAAGAGCAATGACAGAAATAGTGGCATCCGAATCCATCGAAGCATACATATCAAAATCAAAACCTTAACATATCGGTAACCACATCGGGCACCTCATCCACTGATCACCTTTCCATTGTGGACGACCATCCTTTCCCTTGTTTTGAACATAAGGCCTATCAACGAGCTTATGGCCTACTCTCTCACACCCATAGCAAGCATTTGAACCATTCAAGCATTTGCCACTATGATTCCTCCCACACCCTTCAATTAGTTATCCCACCATTGCCACCTTCAAATTGGACCCTTCTTCTTCCTTCCTTCGAGGCCATTGGGCAATCTCTCATCTTATGCCCACTACCACCACACTTGAAACAACCTTCAATTCCCACCAAACAATTTCCTTGATACTTCTTTCCACACCCTTTATAGGTGGAAAAAGGAATCCTTTCCTTTTTGTACTTGGGCACCGGTACACTAGTAAAAGATGAAGCTCCCTCAACTCGGGCTCTCTTAGCTTTTCTTTTTTGCCTCATATCATTTGAGGTCTCGAGGGCACCCATTTGTTGATTGAGTTGAGCGATCATCGCTTTGGCCAATAGCCATAGAGCATTGCAAATCTCTATGTTTGATAGGTCATTATTCTGTCCATCATCCTGAATAGCTTGAGACATTTTTTGAAACGTGGGTAAGAATCAAGAATAAGCCTTACAGGACTTAACTCTATCGCATGACATATATCATTAAGAAGTGAAATATTTTCTTAAATGCCTCATAGTCTCCCATTCATATTTGTAGCGCACTTCACAACCATAAATAAGACTCTAGTCGACGCGGTGTGTTGGATTTTTGAGGACCATTAACAACCTAGCACTTCGATACCAACTTTGTCATGACCCAAGCCTAGGGTCTAGATGTAACACGATGAATAACGAGTCCGAAGACAACCCAAAAAAGCCTCTTGATTTGTAACATGCATACATCTTTGGTTATGGAAGTAAAATTAAACATAAACAAGAGTCATTTGGTAAATAGGGGAAAAATGGGACTAAGGGAGTCTTTGATAATCACAAAAGTATAAGAAGATTAAAGCTCATAGAATAAATACCTCATAATATTCAACAACATCTCTAAGTTGGAATGTATCGGAGGACAAGATACTTTTCGAGCTCACCCTCATAATAACAAGTGTTCAACATAATGAAGTCTTAAAATATCAAGAATAATGTAAATAATGTCCTAGAAATTAAGGACTCACCAATGATTATCTCTAGGATACCGAACTAGCCATGTGGAGGATGATCAAGAGGAGCTCTGATCCCTACATGGTGATATCACGTAGGAATAGAGTATGTTTTAGTACATTTGAGTATACTAAGTATGCAGAATGCAATGCAACAAAGACATAGGCCAGTATATTCAAAATACATATTCATAAGCAATGGATATACAATCTCAACATGGCATGCATGATCAATGCTGGTAATAAAACATATATGTGGAATATTTAACTTGGACAATATATAATACATATGTGGAAAGCAACCTTAACCGACATAAGTAAGACCAAGTGAGTTATAACTTGGAATTCAGAAGATTACCCCTCATCAGTAAAGAGGTGGTCTACTTGCCAAGGTAAATCATACTTCACCTTACAGGAACCCATCCCATTTCTATGAAGTAACCCTCCTTACGGGAACCCATCCCATTTTGGGAAGGATTTTAAGATAAAGTGAGTAAAATATACTTCACCTTACGGGAACCTATCCCATTTCGAATGAAGTAACCCTCCTTACGGGAACCTATTCCATTTCAAAAAGGATTTTATTAGTATAGCAAGGGTAATAAATAATCCAATGGTGGCACATAGTTTGAGGAAAGGAGTATGGACCCTTTAAGATAGCCTACATGGACATCTAATCCATCGGTGCTAAGTCTAATCCCACTGAATACTTGAAATAATCATAAGTTCAATAACATATAAGAAATATGAAACATGACATGAATAGCTCTAAAACATGTTGACCTCTAATGGGGAGCCTAACTTTTAACATGAGAGTAATAATAATATATGAACTCTTGCTTTAACATAAATGGCTCACAAGAGGTAAAAATCTTTAAAATAGGGCTTAACTTGATACTTGCAACATCATAGATAAATTCATGAATTACATACATGTTTGAAAGCTCATAAACATCATGAAGTCACTTGACTTGTAAATCATGTAATAGATCATCAATAACTTGAGAATTCTTGCCAAGACATTTTATCAAACACATGGTGGGCATATATGTATATATGTTCTAAATCATGCAAATGCAAGAGTATGGATCATGAAATAGTGAAATCAATGCATCCTAAAGTCATGTAAATCAGCCCACTAATATCATGGTAAAATCCCATCATGGGTGTCATGTAAATCATATGAAAACTTCACAATAGTTCATACATTTCATAGCTTGAGTCATGCATATTCTCAATAGACAAAGATAAACTCATAATATAGGCTTAAAATAGATATTCATGCATAATCAACAATACTTGATAAATCCTAACATATTTCATGCTCATATTTCATAATAAGAGATATCCATAAGTAATACAACTCAAAATCTTGAAATTTTGATAAATAGGAAGGTTGGACTCTATGGGTAAAAGGACATAATGGATGAAACCCACATATCTTAAAACTTGAATTTCTTGAAATTGAGTTAAGGAAGACTTGAAGCTTGGAGTGAGATGTTAGAACCCGTATGTCCTTAATTGGATCGATTATGAAAAGTTTGGGATCAAAAGTGGAATTTTTCAAAGTTGGGGTTCTTGAAGAAATTAGGTGGGGCCTACTTAGTTTGTTGTGGAATTTAATTGGACTAACCTATACACTTGGCAAGTCTTTACATAAATATATATAAATGTAAGATTATCTTTCCCTTTCATTTATCTTACACAGAAAAAAATAGAGCAAGTTGAAGAATAAGCCAAGGAAGCTCTCGACCAACCTCTTGGAAATTTGAAATTCTTTTTCCTTCATCTCACAAATTATTTGTTGGTGTTAATATACTATATTGAAGCCCCTAAGTAGTGTGGAAGTGTTGTTAGAGCAAGAAATCACCTATTTTCTCATCTTTGGCAACCCTAACACACTTGTGGAGTTGAAGTGGAAAGGTAAGATTTAATGTTGATTTATGTGTTGTAAAAGTTGTATGTGTGTTGTAGTACATTTAAATAGAGAGGAGAATCACCAATTCTATCTTCTTCTTCCAGCAAAGTGTTTAGATCGCACATAATAATCCAAGGCTATTAATTTGTCCCATTAATACTTGGACTTCTGTCCACAAAGGCGACCGATCTTGAGTTGTATGGAGTCCATAAACTGCAGTGAACGCTATCACACTGTTCAATTGCTATATTGTTATCATGCCATGTATGAATTGAAAATGGATAACCTGTTGAGTAAAGTCCACCTTCTGTGGATCCCAAAGAATCCACAACCGTCCCCTTCCTACACTATAATTACTACACCCTCTCCAATTATTTACCAACTTGTTAATAATTGTAGTTGCATACTTTTCTTGAACTTTATGTTCATATATTGCAAACAAACTATCTTTATTGTCCCTAATAAAAGCCCTTAGCTCTTTATTTTAATATTGGAATGAGGAGGAAAGAGGGGTGTGCCCCATCATCCATATTATTCTGATGGCTACATTAGCCTAGTTCAACTTAAATTTTACCCCCCATTCCTAGACACTTAAACCATTGGTAATGGCTATACCTTCATCAGTTATATGTGCATGTGATGTGCTAGCCAAATTTTTTGAAAATGTTAAATGTTGCTAAAGAGAGCTAATATTGCTATGTTGCCTTCTGAATTGATTATTGAGGTTGCTAGGTTGTTGGTATTGTTGATTAATTGGGCCGAGTTGAATTCTCGGGGTGGCCTAGGTTTAAGGGGAAATGCTACCCAAATTTTTGTAGAATTAGGGGCAAAAATTGGAATTTAATGCCCAAAAAGTCTTTAGCTAATTGTGTGGCATTTTATGACTTGTTTGTAGACACTGGACAGTTCGAACCATAAGTTGGGTCTAGCTTGCGTTTGGAGTGAATTGGAGGGCGTTTGAGATATGTAAAGTAACCTTTCCTTTTGGCTATGATATGAATCTCGAGGGAACCCTATTCTCGCAATCCGAGCTTGTTATGGTCCGAAATTGTTCTTTATCATTCTTATGTTAATTTGTCACAATATTGACTCCTAAGTCTTGGAAATTCGTAAGTTACAAGAATATGTGAAATTTGAGAAATTTTGAAAGAATTTATTCTTTATTGATGTTAAAACTTTAAACATCCGTAATTTTTGATAAAAGCTCGAATTGCCTCGAAAACCATTTTTGAAATATCTCGTAGGAGTTTGTAAGGTTTAGGATGAGTATGTTCTCTGTAATTTGAGTCAGTTCGAGTCTCCATCGACTATGAGTCCCGTGTTACATCTTATGTGATTTTGATAACTTTTGAAAGAAATTGTAAGAAACATTATTTCTAATTCGAATGCGATTATTTTACTTATCTTTTGGAATTGTAATAATGATTTTATGCATATAATTACTCACTACTCCATTCATGCCCATTTTGATATCATTCGCCGGTTCCCGAGTCGGTTGATTATCGTGCGCATAATGATAAACTTCGGTGTTAGGCTGTGTTTGGCAGTTAGGACAGGGATGGGTTTACACTATGCTTCTGGGTCACTGTATATTATGTTATGTTTGGTGTTAGGCTGAATTTATGTGAGTTCGGGGACGACGATATGTAACGTCGACTCACTTTTGACATTTTTGCACTATGATAGGTGTGTACGAGAATGATGATACGTAACACTCGACTCACCTATGCTATTTTTGTATTGAGGTGTGTGAGTACAGGGACGGTGATACATAATGCCTGGCTCACTTACGCTATCTCTGTATGATGATATGTGAGACAGGGACAGCGATATGTAACGCCTGACTCACTTATCCTATGTTTGATATGTGATGGGGATTCAAAGATTTGCAACTTTCTGGTGTTATGTTGTGTTATAGTGCCATTGACGGGTGGGCGACCATATTTCCTGCGCCCTATGCATGATTTGTATTTTGGAAAGTAAGCATTTTTGTATTTTGGATATGCATCGGCTTACTATGACTTTACTTCAATTATTACTCTGATTTATATTCTGTATATTTTGCTTTACATACTCGATACATATTTCGTATTGACCCCCTTTCTTCGGGAGCTGCGCTTCATGCCATCAGGTACCGACTTACAGATTGGTGACCCCTAGCTAAGGACATCCATCTGCTGTTTGAAGTGCTCCCCTTGCTCTAGAGCCTATTTTTTTATATATCTTTATTGTTATTTTGCATATATGGTTATTCAAGGGTACGGCAGGGCCCTATCTCGTCTATGATTCTGTCAATCTGTTTAGAGGTCTGTGGATGTATATATGTGTGAGTTGTGCCCAGTCTGTATGATTAGATTTGTATGATGCGTATGTTGTGCGGTTTTACCCGCTATTGTGGCCTTGTCAGCCATTATATATGTATATGATGTTCTGTTTACTCTGTGTTGCATCTGTTGGGATTTTTCTGAGTGCAGGGTTATTTTTGTTAGTATGTAAAACAAAGGAAACTCTGCCAAAATATTTGTAAATATAAGACGTCTGTTTGCAATTCAATTTTGTGGTCACGTTTGGGTGCCCCAACCGCGCCCTAGTCACGGCCCATGGGGTTGGGTCGTGATAGAAGTGGTATCAGAGCAGTGTAGGTGAGGCCAGTCAAGCCCATGTAACTACCACAGCTCATGCCCAGGCTGAACCAGATTTTGCACCTTCGATAACTAGTTCGGCTACATCGCTAGCTCTCGAGGTTCGAGTGCTAAAACCTCCAGCACCTCAGTTAGGTACAGAGATTGGGGTCATGCGGGTGGCGGTGTACAATTCGGAGATTGGATG
>DF359249.1:73708-84744 GCA_000787875.1 Solanum virginianum | reverse complement strand
TTTATAGAAACTGTTCGATATTTATTTGAGATCGCTGCACTATGGCCGATTTGGTAAAGTTAGATATGACTGAGATCAATATGATTATGGGTATGGATTGGTTAGCTTTATGATATGCTAACGTAGAGTGTCAAAAGAATATAGTCCAATTCCAATTTCTGGGGGAAACAGTTGTTGAGTGGGCAGGTAATGTTGCATCGCCAAAGGGTAAATTTATTTCATACCAGAAGGCGAGAAAAATGATTCAAAAAGGTTATATTTATCATCTAGTCCGTGTGCATGATTTAGAGGCAGAGGTACTGACTCTTTAATCGATTCCAGTCATCAGTGAATTCCCAGACGTATTCCTAGAAGAACTTTCAGGTCTCCCCCGAGCGGGAGGTAGAGTTTACTATAGATTTACTGCCAGGCACTCAGCCCATTTCTATTCCTACGTACAGAATGGCATCGGTAAAATTAAAGAAATTAAAATAACAACTGAGAGATTTATTGGAGAAGGGTTTCATTAGGCCTGGTATGTCACCCTGGGGAGCTCCGGTTTTATGTGTAAGGAAGATAGATGGATCGCTGCGGACGCGCATTGATTATCGACAGCTGAATAAAGTAATGACAAAGAATAAATACCTCCTCTCTAGGATTGACGATTTGTTTGACCAGTTGCAAGGAGCTAAATACTTCTCGAAAATAGATTTGCGGTCAGGATACCACCAAGTGTGAGTACGGGAGGAGGATATTCCCAAGACAACGTTCAGAACTCGATACGGACATTATGAATTTAGAGTTATGTCTTTTGGGCTGACAAATGCTCCGGCTATATTTATGGATCTTATGAATCGAGTATTCAGACCATTTTTGGATATGTTCGTGATTGTGTTTATTGATGATATTTTGGTTCATTCTCGGTCGAAAGAGGAGCACGTAGATCATTTAAGGACGGTGCTTGGTACACTTCGGCACCAAAGATTATATGCAAAATTTTCTAAATGTGAATTCTGGTTGTCTTCGGTGGCATTTTTGGGGCATATCATAGGAGCTGACGGCGTTCGGGCAGATTCCCAGAAAATTAAGGCCGTAAAGGATTGGCCTAGGCCTTCGAAGCTGACAGAGGTACGTAGCTTCCTGGGATTAGCTAGTTATTATCAAAGAATTGTGGAGAAATTTGCTTCCATTGCAGCGCCTTTGACAAGGCTAACTCAAAAGGGAGTGAAATTCTAGTGGTCCGAAGCATGTGTGCGTAGCTTCCAGTTGGTGAAGGAGAAATTGACTACAACTCAAGTTTTGACTCTTCCCGAAGGTTTAGATGGGTATGTGATTTACTGTGATGCCTCTGGTGTTGGTTTAGGGTGTGTGTTGATGCAGCACGATGGGGTGATAGCTTATACTTCTCGACAGCTCAGGAAACATGAAAAGAATTATCCTACTCATGATCTGGAGTTAGCTGCGGTGATTCATGCCTGGAAGATATGGAGACATTATTTATACGAGGTTTGTGTTGATATTTATACTGATCATAAGAACCTTTAGTATATTTTTAAAAAAATAGAAAGAGATGAACTTACGACAGCGGAGGTGGTTGGAGTTATAGAAGACTATGATGTTGATATTCTCTACCATCCTGGGAAAGCTAATGTTGTGGTAGATGCACTTAGTCGCAAGTCTTTGGGTAGTTTAGCGGACACGCCTTTAGAGGAGAAAGAAATGGTCTGCGGTATTCATCAACTGGCTAGCCTTGGAGTTCGTTTGGCTGATTCTGGAAATGGTGGAGTTTCGATTCAGAGTATGGCTAAATCTTCTATTACAAAAGAGATTAAGCAACGTCAGTATGAGGATTCTATTCTGGCTCCGTACAGAGACACAACCCTGGTAAAGGGAAAGACCCCGTTTGAACTCTTTCCGGAGGGAACCTTATTTTTCTGGGGCAGGTTGTGTGTACCAGATGTTGTGGGTTTGTGGCAATAGGTTATGGGCGAGGCACATTATGCTCGTTATTCAATTCACCCAGGGTTAAGGAATATGTATCATGATCTAAGATATTTATATTGGTGGAGTGGTTTGAAAAGAGACATAGCAGAGTTAGTCGCTCAGTGTTCGAATTGCCAGCAAGTTAAAATTGAGCACCAGAAGCCTGGTGGGTTATTGCAAGAAATATAGATACTGACATAGAAGTGAGAAATTATTAATATATGGATTTCATTACAAGTTTACCTCACACTCCACGAGGGTATGATTCCATTTACGTTATTGTTGATCGGCTAAGAAAAATTAGCCCATTTTCTTTCGGTTCGGACTACTTATTTAGCGAAGGATTATGCTAGACTTTATATCAGGGTGATTGTGCGACTCCTTGGTTTTTCTAGTTCTATTATCTCCGATAGAGGTGCCCAGTTCCCGGCATATTTCAGGAGGTCATTTCAGGCCGGCTTAGGGACGCAAGTGAGTCTCAGTACAACATTCCATCCCCAGTTTGATGGACAGGCCGAACGCACTATTCAAACATTGGAAGATATGTTACGAGGCTTTGTGATTGATTTTCGAGGTAGCTAGGATGATCATTTGCCACTGATTGAATTTGCTTATAATAATAGCTACCACTCTAGCATTAAATGGCACCATATGAAGCATTGTATGGCAGAAAGTGTAGGTCACTGATCGGTTGGTTTGATTTTGAAGAGACTGAGTTGATTGGCCCTGATGTGATTCAGCAGGCGATGGATAAGGTGGAACTCATTCGGGAGCGGTTATTAGCATCTCAGATTGGACAGAAATCATATGCAGATAATCACAGTTGACATTTAGAGTTTCAGATCAGTTATTAGCGGCTCAGAGTCAACAAAAATCATATGGAGATAATCACCATCGACATTTAGAGTTTCAGATTGGAGATTGGGTATTTCTGAAAGTATCACCCATGAAAGGTGTTATGAGGTTTGGTAAGAAAGGAAAGCTCAGCCCGAGATATATTGGCCCGTATCGAATTATTCATAGAGTAGGCAAGGTTGCCTATGAATTAGAGCTGCCAGCTGATTTTGAAGTAGTGCACCCGGTATTCGATGTTTCTATGCTTCGTAAATGTATCGATGATCCTTTCAGAATCTTTCCTGTGGATGATATTCTGGTCATAGAAGAGTTGTCTTATGAAGAGCAGCTCATAGCCATATTGGATCGTCAGGTGAGAAAGTTACAGAATAAAAATGTGGTTTCTGTTAAAGCGCTGTGGCGAAATAATAACCGAGAGGAATAGATGAAGAAGAAGTATACTCACTTATTTTCAGTGCCTTCAGGTAATTAAATTCCTCATTTGACTATGTTGTGTGATAAATGAATTATTGGTCAATGGATATTGTTGTGATACTTGAAAAGGAGGCTCCCCCCCAAAATTGTTTGTATGACTCGTAAGGCCGGTATAACATTCGACGATGAATGTTCTAAGGGGGGAGGATGTTATAACCCATATGTCCTTAATTGGATCGATTATGAAAAGTTTGAGATCAAAAGTGGAATTTTTCAAAGTTGGGGTTCTTGAAGAAATTAGGTGGGGCCCACTTTGTTTGTGGTGGATTTCAGCGGAGGTGGTTGGAGATCAAAAGTGGAATTTTTCAAAGTTGGGGTTCTTGAAGAAATTAGGTGGGGCCCACTTTGTTTGTGGTGGATTTGAATTGGACCAACCTATACACTTGGTAAGTAATTATATATATATATATATATATATATATATATATATGTAAGATTATCTTTCCCCTTTCACTTATCTTACACTTAGAAAAAAATAGAGCAAGTTGAAGAACAAGCCGAGGAAGCTCTCGGCCAACCTCTTGGAAATTTGAAATTCTTTTTTCGTCATCCCAAAAATTATTTGTTGGTGTTAATCTACTATATTGAGTCCCCATAAGTAGTGTGGAAGTGTTGTTGGAACAAGAAATCACCTATTTTCTCATCTTTGGCAACCCTAACCCACTTGTGGAGTTGAAGTGGAAAGGTAAGATTTAATGTTGATATATATGTTGTAAAGGTTGTATGTGTGTTGTAGTATGTTTAAATGGAGAGGAGCACCACCAATTCTATCTTCTTCTTCCAGCAAAGTGTTTAGATCACCCATAATAATCCAAGGCTATTAATTTGTCCCTTTAATACTTGGAATTCTGTCCACAGAAGGGACCGATCTTGAGTTGTATGGAGTCCATAAACTGCAGTGAATGCTATCACACTGTTCAATTGCTAGATTGTTATCATGTCATGTATGAATTGAAAATGGATAACCTGTTGAGTAAAGTCCACCTTCTGTGGATCCCAAAGAATCCATAACCGTCCCCTTCCTGCACTATAATTACTACACCCTCTCCAATTATTTACCAACTTGTTAATAATAGTAGTTGCATACTTTTCTTGAACTTTGTGTTCAGATATTGCAAACAAACTATCTTTATTGTCCCTAATAAAAGCCCTTAGCTCTTTATGTTTAATATTGGAATGAGAAGGGAAGAGGGGTGTGCCCCATCATCCATATTATTTTGATGGCTACATTAGCCTAGTTCGACTTGAATTTTACCCCCCATTACTTGACACTTAAACCATTGGTAATGGCTATAACTTCATCAGTTATATGTGCATGTGATGTGCTAGCCAGATTTTTTGAAAATGTTAAATGTTGCTAAGGAGAGCTATTGTTGCTATGTGGCCTTCCAAATTGATTATTGAGGTTGCTAGGTTGTTGTTGATTAATTGGGCCAAGTTGAATTCACGGGGTGGGCTAGGTTTAAGGGGAAATGCTGCCCAAATTTTTGTAAAATTAAGGGCAAAAATTAGAATCTAATGCCCAAAAATTCTTTAGCTAATTGTATAGCATTTTATGACTTGTTTGTAGACTCTGGGCAGTTCGAAATAGAAGTTGGGTCTGGCTTTCATTTAGAGTGAATTGGAGGGCATTTGATGTATGTAAAGTAACCTTTCCTTTTGGCATGTCTTAGCTAAAAATAGGCTATGATACGAGTCTCGAGGGAACCCTATTCTCGCAATCTGAGCTTGTGTATTATCCGAAATTGTTCTTTGGCATTCTTATGTTAATTTGTCACAATATTGACTCCTAAGTCTTGGAAATTTGTAAGTTACAAGAATATGTGAAATTTGAGAAATTTTGAAAGAATTTATTCTTTATTGATGTTAAAACTTTAAATGTTCGTAATTTTTGATAGAAAGCTCGGATTGCCTCGAAAACTATTTTTGAAATGTCTCGTAGGAGTTTGTATGGTTTTGGATGGGTATGTTCTCTGTAAGTTTGAGTCAGTTTGGGTCTCCACTGGTCGTGGGTCCCGTGTTACATTTTATGTGATTTTGATTACTTTTGAAAGAAATTTTTTAATAACTATTATTTTGATTTCGAATATGATTATTTTACTTATCTTTTGGAATTATAATAATTATTTTATGTATATGATTCCTTAGTACTCCGCTCGTGCCCATTTTGATATCGTTCATCGGTTTCTGGGCTGGTTGATTGTCGTGCGTATTTTGATATACTCTGGTGTTAGGTTGTGTTTGGTAGTGAGGACAGGGATGGCTTTACGCTATGCTTCTGGGTCACTACATATTCTGTTATGTTTGTTGTTAGGCTGGATTTATGTGAGTTCGGGGATGGTGATACGTAATGCCTGACTCACTTTTGCTATTTCTGCACTATTAGAGCGTGTGATACGGGGACGGTGATACGTAATGCTTGGCTCACTTATGCTATTTCTGTATTGAGGCTTGTGAGTACAGGGATGGTGATACGTAATGCCTGGTTCACTTACGCTATCTCTGTCTGATGATATGTGAGATAGGGATGGCGATACGTAATGCCTGGCTTAGTTATCCTATGTTTGATATATGACGGGGATTCAGAGATTTGCAACTTTCTGGTGTTATGCTATGTTATGGCGCCATTGACGGGTGGGCGACCATATTTCCCGTGTCCTATGCATGATTTGTATTTTGGAAAGTAAGCATTTTGGTATTTTGGATAGCATCGGCTTACTATGACTTTACTTCAGTTATTACTCTGATTTATATTCTGTATATTCTGCATATTCTGCTTTACATACTCGATACGTATTTCGTATTGACCCTCTTTATTCGGGGGCTGTTCTTCATGTCCGTAGGTACCGACGTACAGATTGGTGACCCCGTAGCTTAGGACATCTATCTGCTGTTTGAAGTGCTCCCCTTGCTCCTGAGCCTATTTTTGGTATATATCTTTATTGTTATTTCGCATATATGGTTATTCGAGGGTACGACGGGGCCCTATCCCGTCAATGATTCTGTCAGTCTGTTTAGAGGTCTGTGGATGTATATATGTGTACGTTGTGCCCAGTCCGTATGATTAGATTTGTATGATGCATATGTTTTGCCATTTTACCTGCAATTGTGGCCTTGTCGGCCATTCTATATGTATATGATATTCTGTTTACTTTGCATTGCATCTGTTGGGATTTTTCTGAGTGCAAGGTTATTGAATTTGAATGAGGGGTTTTAAAATGATTTGAGGAAGTCTTAATGGGTTTTAGAGAGTGTATTTTGGAAATAAAATGATGAACTTAGGAGTTTAGGACCTTAAATGAGTATAAAAACATCAATCTAGGGCTTAGAAAAGGTTGAAAGGACCAAAATAACCCTTCCTAAAAAGCTGTCAAACGTCTATTACAGGCCCTATTATGACACGTAAATAGTGCTACGACCCATAGGACCCCTCGCGTAAAACCTAAGCTCAATTTTGCAATTTCTTGAAATGGCTATGAGCCCAAACTATGACCTATACCCCGACCTACAGCCCATAACGGTTGTCTTGTAGTGCAACTCAACACTGGCAGTCTTCAGTACAATGGCCATAACTTTTGACTCCGAACTCTAAATGGGGTGAAACTAAAGGCGTTGGAAAGCTAAATCAAAGAGATTTTATTTGGAATATCTCATGGGTTATCCAATTCTTTGTATGCTACAAGTTATGACCATTTAAAGTGGACCCTTGCATAATCCACCTCTCAAAACTCAATTTATAGGAAAGTCTTGAACTCATCCAAATACTAGAAGTCTCTCACGACCCTAACTCATCTCCCAACCATACAAATGAGGCTTGAAATATAGGTGCATATGAGTATAGAGTTACACGGTGTCACAACTCGGAGATATTGAATTCAGTTGGAGTAATATTTGAGCATTTAGATTATTCATCTGCACTAAAAAGAGAGCTTGAAGGTTTATTTTCATGAATCCTTAAATTTTATTGGTTTATATATGATTTTGGGAGTTGTTCTTTGATCAAAAGACTGTATGGAGCCCATTTATTAAATAAGCAAAAAAATTACAATCAAAGAAATGAACCCAACTAGTATAATTGCAGAGGAGCAAGATGAAAATTTTATATTATTAATGAGTCTCTAGTAGAGTTTATATACAAGACAGTTAAAACATATCATGTAAAGCCAACTCCTAGGAAATAGGAGCAGATGAAATACATGAACAATCCTATATTACGCAAGTTATTCTAAAGTAACTCAAGTCCTATTATAGCAACTGCTGAATGGCATGTGCACTATTACACCCCCCGCCCCTCAAGTTGGGTGTGAAAGGACAAAATGTAACTTGTGAAATATGTGTTGAAAAAGGCTACCTTGGACAACTATTTGGTGAGCGGCTCTGCAATTTGATTAGTGGAGTGAATATATGATCCTTAAACTAGGCCATTCTGGACTTGATTGCAAAAAAAGTGAAGATCCCAAAGGTTATAACAAAGTATTGTAATAGCAGTAGAGAGTGGCACATGAAGATCCTTAAGCAAGTGAGTGATCCAATTTGTTTCAAACAAGGGTAAAACAACTGCCCGATACTTGATCTCAGTGGAGGAGAAGGAGACAGTTCGTTGCTTATGAGAGCAACAACAAATACGCATTGTACCTAGGTAAACAATGTAACCAGTGATGATCATTAATATCACCTGCCCATTCTACATCAGGATAGGCATAGAGATTGAGATTAGTTGATTGTTGTGGGGGAAATACTAATTCCATAGTGGGATGTGGTTAAGATACCGAATGGTATGTTTAATGGCCTTTAGTGAAACACAGTCAGGTTGGGTAAGTGAAAGCTACTGAAACCTACTAAGTACACTTATATTCTTTGCCATCAGTTTTGAGAGCTTTATTATCCAACTATAGTAGTCCGGACGTACTCATTGGTGACTGAACTCCTTCATATTCTTGCATCTTAGTGTCATGTAGTATCTTTCTTGTATGTATTTAGATTGACGAAGAAGCAGACCATTGGCTTCTTTGTGTACTCAAAGTCTAAGAAATATGGTACTAAGCAAAGATACTTGAGAGAAACATTTTTGGAAAGGGAGTTGATGACTTGTTGAATGATTGCTTCATTGCTTCCCATGAGCATGATATCATCCAAATAAATCAAAATATAAATAACTCCCAAATTATGTAAAACAAATAGTGAATTATAAAATCCAGACATATGAAACCCCATTTGGATCAAAGAATTTATGAGGGCATCATACCATGCTTTAGGATCTTATTGCAGGATGTAGATAGCCTTTTTGAGATGGCAGACATAATCGAGATGCATTGAATCTTCATAGCTAGGGGATGGAGTAATAAATACATCTTCCTGAAGCTTTCCCCAAAGAAAAGCATTATTAACATCGAGTTGATGTAATGTCCACTTTTTTTGTATAGCAAGAGTGAGGACAGTACGAATTGTAGTGGATTTAACCACAGGACTATTGATTTCACCCAAGTTATACCTCCTTTTTGGAGGATAGAGCGGTCGCTATCAAGAAATAGAACCTAAACAAGGTTAGGCTCGAATCAACATGGAATATGTAGACTTACAAAAAATCCACCAATATGCAATTAGAGTAGTTAACCGACTCAATTCTTCAAGGGGGCGGGGTTTTGCAATAATCAATGAGACAAATAAACTAACTACATATCACAAGAAAAAATCAATAATAGAGAGCAACTAGGGTTTTGTGATCCCCATGATTCCCCAACTTAGTATCACCAAATAACCTAATTCTTGTCTAGTGTATAGCATGTAGGATGGTAATTTAAGTTCACCAAGCCCTTTGGTCAAAGGTGAGAGGCGAATTTCACATTGCAACTTGGCCCACCTTCATATTGTGCATTACTAACCATTACTTATTAGTCCCAATATAACCTCCCATTGGCCCAATTTGGTTGATTAGATGAGAACACATTAATCAAATCCTGTTAATTAATATCTTTTCCTATTCATTACTACCTTGGTCTAGTCAGTAATACTAGGTTGGTTCTAATGTTCGTCACTATCAAAAAACATGCAAAACGAAGAGAGTTAATTAATACATGCATATACACCTTCCAAGAATTGTGAATCATCCGATTTTACTTTGTTAGTTCTTCATGGTTCCCACAACCCTAGTTACGGATTTAGGTACTCATGTTTTGTGTAGATGAAGAATTCATGAATTTAGAAAATATAATTAAACACTTACACAAATGAATTAAGAACAAGCAAATCCAATGTCAATGAGTATCACAAGCTTGAAGATCCCATTAAACCACAAGTGTTTCAAAGACACTCTCCTAATTTTCTCTCTCAGAATATTGAGTTCTCTAAGCACTTACCTAAAAATACATAGAATTGACATGAACTGACGGTAACTTCTGAAAAATAACCCTAAAAACCTATTTACAATAAGTAAAAAAACAAGTCCTAAACAAATTAGGAAAACTAATCGACAAACTCCACAAAAGTACTTTATGACTCATAGAGGCTTCTATGAATCGTAATCGGGATCTCATAATCAGCTACTGGAATTTTGGATTTCACTTCTATAACATGCCTTTATAATTCGTAAAGCGGTTTATGACCTATAAAGGGGTTTTCATTTGATAACTTTCCTGCAAGTCCACTTTTCTGATCCTTAGAGCATGAAAGGTCTTCTACAACTCGTAAACTGCTCTACAAATCATCTGCATGTTCATAGAATCAACTTCATAAACTTGGCCCTTGACTGGAATTCTTCACCAAACACCTTTACAACTCATAGAATGCTCTATGATTCGTATAAGGTCTTGTACAATAGAAAAAACCCAACAACTTTTGCAATTTTTTCTCAAATCATGGCCAACCTGTAATCTTGCAAATCTAAACACAAAAGCACATAAAAACGACTATAGTCTTATTGAGAACACACAAAATCCAAAGTTTTAAGCATCAAAAGTGTTGTATTTTGGCAGCAGATCAACACGCTCAACTTAAAATTGTTGCTTGTCCTCAAGCGATGGACTCAATCTATGTAGACAACACAGTAACACACAGACTAAACTCAATAGCATACACACATACTTCTAAGACTCAGATACCCACACCAACTTTTCAAGACAAGATTAGACAGTGAAACGACCCCAAAATGTGCCTGAAAATATGCCTTAAAAGTGCCTGGAATCATAATTTATATATGTCTCAAAATTCATATGTGATATCAAAAATCCAACTTCATATTCTTGATCAGGGGGAATAATTGATTGGGCAATAGGTCTAACCCCGATTTTAGAGTGACCAAATCATAATTTTAATTTTCAAGTTGCAATTTCTAGATAGCAGTGTGCCCCCTGGTGCGACGCGGCCAGAGTGCGCCACTGTGTTATTTTTTTTCCAATTTTTTATTTCGGTCCAAGACTTTTGGGTCTTGGGCCTAAGTCTTCCCATGCATAAAAATACCAATACTTAGCCATATGTCACCTTCATATAATGAAAGACATTTCCCAATACTCTCTCAAACACATACTTTAGCCAAAATTCAAGTGCCAAAAATACATTCTTAATTTTAAGGATTTCACTCAAGCTTCAAGTCTCCATTTCCAATCTTCATCAAGGAATTCCCCAAATTCACAGTATATGGGTTTCAATCATTGGGTCTTTTCACCCATGGTGCCTAAGATTCCTTTTTACCTAAATTACATGTTTCTAAGTTGATTTACTTATGGGTCTTATTTACTATGAATTTGACT
>DF359249.1:53304-73641 GCA_000787875.1 Solanum virginianum | reverse complement strand
ATTATTTACTATGAATTTGACTATGAACTATGTTGGGGTTTCATAAAAGTATGATTGTTTAAGCACGTTTTGAGATATGAATCTTCGATCTCTCTTGAGATTTGATGAAGGGTTTTGATGTATATTGCTTGAGGGTACTATCAAGTGTTGGTGGGTGGTTTTACATTGAATTTACTGGCATGATTTCACTCTTGAATTGCATTATTTTATAGTAGCATTAAAAACCTGCCAAGTGTTTGATAAAATGTCCAGTTAATGCTTCTTCAGTTCTTGACAGCCTAGTGCTTAGTATGTGAGTTAAATGACTTTATGATGATGAAAGAGATATGTATATATATTGATTTCGTGAATGGTATTTATAGTGTTGAAAGTTGATCAATTGCCTCATTGAGGGAGTAGTAGGACCGAACTACCATGTTGGGAACTATATATCTCAATCACCTAGCTCGGGGGATAGTAGGCCCGTGCAACCATGTTGGGGTGTTTATACCTCAATCGCCTTGCTCGGGGATAAGCCTGTTCTACCATTTTAGGGGGTATATACCTCAATCGCCTCGCTAAGGAGGTGGTAGGCCTGGTTACTAATGATGGTCGCTTTTTACACATGTGAAATGTTCTATGTAAGTATGTTTTACTACAAGCATTATTCATGCATGCCATGTTGCTATATGCTCATTTATTGCCTAAATATGCATTTTGATTATGTTGCCTATCTCGTTGCATTGTATCTTACATACTTAGTACATTCAAACGTACTAACACAAACTTTATGCCTACATGATGTTACCATGTAGGAACTAGAGCTCCACTTTATTATCCTCCTCCTCCACATGTCTAGAACAATTTCTCTCAAAGAAAGTTGGTGAGTCCTCAATTTCGGGGATAATATCTTTGATCCTATGCTACGTATAAAAACTCTTTTTCTTTTGATGGATGCTTATGACTATGAGGGTGAGCTTGCAAAGTTGTCTTGGCCCCTGCTCAATTCCATATATTAGAGGTGTTGTTGGATAAGTTTTATATTGATGCTATGAGCTTTGACTCTTTTGATGTTTATGTTATGAAAGTCTTCCATATGTCCATTTGCCCTTATTTTTATTCCTTATATGTTGTTAAATTGCTTCCGTGACCAAAGATGTGTAATGATATGTTAAGAGGCTTGCTTGGGGTTTCTTTGGGTTCGCCATTCGCCATGTCACATCTAGGACATAGGCTTGGGTCGTGACAAACTTTGTATCAGAGCGCTAGGTTGCTAATGGTCCTCGGTATCCAACACACTGCGTCTATTAGAGTCTTATTCATGGTTGTGTCATGCACCACAATGATGAATGAGAGGGTATGAGACATTTTAGGAAATATTTCCCTTCTATTTACTCTAAGTCGTGCTATAGAAGCTAAGGTAAGGTTTCTCCCCCTAACAATAGTTTTTTGCTATGCTAGATCATGCCTAGCACAAGAGAAAGAAGAGCCTACAGACCCGAGGAACAACTGGCTCATGGAGAGCTCTAGGGTGTACTCACCTTGCTAGCCCAATTTATGGCTAATCAAGTCAATCAAAGGGCCTAAGCCCCCATGCTCCTACTCTAGCATCTCGGGCGAGGGACTTTATAAGGATAAACCCACTAAAGTTCTATGGCTCTAAAGTGGATGAGGACCCTCAAGAATTTGTTAATGAGGTATACAAAGTGTTGGCTATCATAGGTGTGAGGTCGAAAGAGAAAGAGGATTTGGCGGCTTACTAACTCTCAAATATGGTATACTCAATGGAAGAAGGAGAAAGGGAACAACAAGGTGATCCTTTGGAAGGAGTTTAAGGCAACTTTCCTCAACCGATTCTTGTCTCTTGAGCATAGGGAGGCCAAGATAATAGAGTTCATGAATTTGAAGCAAGGATCTATGAGTGTGAGGAAGTATGCCATCAAGTTCAACCAACTCTCTAAATATGCCCCATACTTAGTGGCCGACCTGAGGTCTGGAATGAATAAGTTTGTGATGCATGTTTTTGATTTGGTGAATGAGGAGTGCTAAGCAGCTATGTTAATTAGTGACATGGACTACCTAATGGCTTATGGCAAAGCAATTGGAAGGGGAGAAGTTGAGAAAGAGGAGGGGTAATAAGGCTAAGAGGGCCTATTTTGATGGGAGGTTCCAAAGACCCAAGGGTTACCGGTTTCATCAAGGCCAATAGTCTTCTCATGCTCCTAATGGAAGGTTTGCTAATGACTACCAAAGGTCCTGAGGTGATGGTCGTGTGGTGCCTAATACTATCTATCCAAAATGTGGTAAGGGTCATAGTGGACCATGCTTGAGGTATACTAGTGCTTGTTATAGTTGTGGGGGAAGTGAGGCATAAGGCAATGGATTGTCCACATAATTGCAACAAAGGTACAGATGTTCATCCACAAGGCCAGGGTGCCAATGCGGTTCCTTTGGGAAGATAAGGTTAACAAAGTGGTGCCCTAAGGCACAATTAGTTCTATGTACTCCAAGGGAGACAAGGGCTTGATGAGGTGCCCACTATTATCACCGGTATGTTAAAAGTCTTTGATTTTGATGTGTATGCATTGATAGAATCTAGTGCCACTCTTTCTTTTGTTGCTCATTTTGTTGGTAAAAAGTTTCATGTTGAGCCTGAATTATTGTGCGAGTCTTATGAAGTATCTATTGCCATTAGTGTATCTATTATTTCTAGAAAGGTCTATAGAAATTGTCCCATTTGCATCTTGCATAAAATATTGCCTTGTGATCTTGTTGAGTTGGATATAGTGGGTTTTGATGTCATTCTTGGGATGGATTGGTTGCATGCATATTATGCCTCTATTGATTGTAGAACCCATAGAATCAAATTCCAATTTCCAAATGAACCATCCTTGAGTAGGAGAGTCATGATATGGTGGTCCAGGGTAGGTTTATCTCTTGCATTAAAGCCTAAAAGTTGATCTCCAAGGGGTATCTCTATCATCTTGTGAGTGTTAGGGATATGGAGTCCAAAATCCTTCCTATAGAGTTACTTACTGTGGTTAATGAATTCCTTGATGTCTTTCCAAATGACCTTCCCAGTGTTCCTTCCAAAAGGGAAATAGACTTTGGTATAGATCTCCTCCCCAACACCCAACCCATTTCTATTCCCCCTTACTGTATGGCTCTAGCGGAGTTAAAGGAGTTGAAGGAGTAATTGAGGGGTTTATTAGAGAATGGTTTTATTAGGTCTAGCCAATCACCTTGGGGTGCACCGGTGTTGTTTGTGAAGAAGAAGGATGGATCTCTTAGAATGTGAATTAACTACCGATAACTTAATAGGGTCACCATAAAGAATAAGTATCCTCTACCAAGGATTGATGATTTGTTTGACCAACTTCAAGGAGCTACTCACTTGACAACTTAATAGGGTCACCATCAAGAATAAATATCCTCTACCAACGATTGATGATTTCCTTGACCAACTTCAAGGGGCTAGTCACTTCTTTAAGATTGATCTTCTGTTCAGGTATCATCAAGTGAAGGTGAGGGAGTGTGACATTCCCAACACCGCCTTCCGGACTAAGTATGGGCATTATGAATTTGTGGTTATTCTTTTGGGTTGACCAATGCACCGGCTATCTTCATGGATCTTTTGAATATGGTCTTTAAAGCCTATCTTGATTTGTTTGTTGTGATTTTGATTGATGATATCTTGATCTACCCTCATATGGAGGAGGAGTATGTGGGTCATTTGAGGGTGGTGCTTCAAAAATTACGAGAAGAAAAGTTATATGCTAAGTGTGAGAAGCGTGAATTTTGGTTGAAAAAGATTTCCTTTCTAGGTTATGTAGTGTCGGGGGATGGTATTAAGGTAGATCCTAAGAACATAGAGGTGATTAGAAATTGGCCTAGACTTTTGACCCCGTAGGATAGTAGAAACTTCTTGGGCTTAGCGGGTTACTACCAAAGGTTTATGAATGGGTTCTCTTCTATTGCTTCTCCCATGACTAAGTTGACCTAAAAGAAGGCTATGTTTATGTGGACCGATGAATGTGAAAAGAGTTTCCAAACCTTGAAGGATAAGTTTGTGTCTGCTCCTATCTTGTCTCTACTGGAAGGGTCAGAAGTGTTTGTTGTGCAAACCTTGAAGGATAAGCTTGTCTCGGCTCCTAACTTGTCCCTACCGAAAGGGTTGGAAGGGTTTGTTGTGTATTGTGATGCCTCCCGAATTGGTTTGGGTTATGTTTTGATGCAAAATGAGAAGGTTATAACCTATGCTTCTAGGCAACTAAAAGTGCATGAAAAGAATTATCCTAGTCATGATCTTGAATTGGCCGCCATGGTATTTGCTTTGAAAATTTTGTGTCATTATTTGTATGTGGTGCATATTGATGTGTTTACTGATCATAAAAGTCTCCAATATATGTTCATTCAAAAAGATCTCAACTTGAGACAAAGAAGGTGGTAAGAACTTCTTAAAGATTATGATATGAGTGTGCATTAACATCCTAGTAAGGCCAATATTATGGCAGATGCTTTGCGTAGGGTGTCTATGGATAGCCTAGCTCATGTTGATGATTGGAGCAAAGAGGTGGCTAGAGAGGTCCATAGGTTGGCTAGATTGGGGGTTAGGTTAGAAGAGGTTGATAATGGGAATATTGTGGTTGTCGATGGTTCAAAATCTTCTTTGGTTGATGAGGTAAAAGCAAAGAAAGCTCTTGATCCCTCAATGTTAGAATTGAAGGCCTTGTTGAGAGAGGGCAAGGTGGAGATTTTCTCCTAAGGGGGAGATGGTGCACTTAGGAACCAAGGTAGGTTGTGTGTGCCTTGTGTGGATGACTTAAGGAAGAAGGTTCTTCGATGAGGCTCATAACTCTTCCTATTCTATTCACCCAAGTTCTACCAAGATGTATAGAGATTTGATGGATGTGTTTTTGTGGGGAGGTATGAAGAAGGACATTGCTAAATTTGTATTCGGTTGTCATTGTTGCCAACAAGTCAAAGTGGAATATCAAAGGCTGGGTGGCCTAACCCAAAATATAGAGATTCCTACTTGGGAGTGGGAGGAAATTAACATGGATTTTGTGGTTGGGTTGACTAAGACTAAAAAGAGTTTTGATTTTATTTGGGTTGTGGTTGATAGGATGACAAAGTCGGCCCATTTCCTATCAGTTAAGACTACTTATGAGGCCGAAGACTATGCTTAATTGTACAGTCATAAGTTGGTGAGATTGCATGGGATGCCCTTCTCTATCATATTGGATCGTGGTGCTCAATTCACTTCACACTTTTGGAGATCTTTCCAAAGAGGTCTTGGTACCAAGTTTAAGCTTAGTACAACCTTTCACCCTCAAACGAATGGCTAAGCTGAAAGAACTATCCAAACTCTTGAGGATATGCTTAGAGCTTGTATTTTGGAGTTTGAGGGTAGTTGGGATGATCATCTTCCATTGATTGAGTTTGCTTATAATAATAGCTATCATTCTAGCATTGCTATGGCTCCTTTTGAGGCCCTCTATGATAGGCTTTGTAGATCACCGATTGGGTGGTTTAAAGAGGGAGGTATGGCATTGTTGAATCCGAATTTGGTCAAGAAGGCTATGGAGAAGGTAAGTTTGTTTAGGGAGAGGTTGGAAATAATCCAAAGTCTTCAAAAGTCGTATGTCAATGTGAGGAGAAGGGAGCTTGAATTTAAAGTTTGTTATTAGGTCTATTTGAAGGTTTCACCTATGAAGGGTGAGGATCCTTTTAATAAAAAGAATAAAATGAGTCCATGATATGTTGGTTCTTATAGGGTGTTGAGGAGGATTGGTAAGGTGGCCTATGAGTTGGAGTTGCCGTGACTTCATGTCTCATGTATCAGCCTTTATGTCATTTGAATGCATTCATGTCTATTTGACAAGTTCATGGTGATTTTAAACACTTATGATGAGATTTTTGAAACTATGTTTAAGTGCATTATTGCATTATTCATGGGGCTAAATTATTCATGATTACTCTTCTTATGTATTCTTTTTTGACATTCGGGGATGAATGTTCCAAAGGGGATATATTGAAGTGACCCTAAAAAGTGCTCGAAAATGTGCCTCGGAAGTGCCCAGAATCGTAATTTCCATATATCTCAAAATCCATGTGTAATATCAAAAATACGACTTTATATTCTTGATCAGGGCGCAAAATTAAGTGAAAAATGGGTCTAATGCCGATTTTAGTACGACCGAATCACAATTTCAATTTTCCAAGGTACAATTTCAAGAGAGCAGTGCGCGCCCTTGCTGCGTTATTTTTTTCCAGTTTTTCATTTCGGTCCAAGACTTTTGGGTCTTGGGCCTAAGTCTTCCCATACATAAAAATGCATATACTTAGCCATATTTCACCTTTATATACTGCAAGACATTACCCAATACTCTCTCAAACACTTAGACAAATATTTCACCAAAATTTTAAGTGCCAAAACCTCATTCCGGCTCTTAAGGATTTCACTCATGCTTCATGTCTCCATTTCCAATCTTTATCAAGGAATTCTACAAAGTTAAGGTATGTGGGTGTCAACTATTGGGTCCTTTCACCCATGGTGCCCAGGTATCCTTTTTACATAAATTACGTGTTTCTAAGTTGATTTACTTATGGGTCTTACTTACTATGAATTTGACTATGAACTATGTTGGGGTTTTACAAAAGTTTGACTATTTAAACATGTTTTGAGCTATGAATCTTTGATCTATCATGAGATTTGATAAAGGGTTTTGATGTATATTTCTTGAGGGTACTATGAAGTATTGGTGGCTGGTTTTATATTGAGTTTACTTGCATGATTTCACTGTTGAATTGCATGATTTTAATTAGTATTATACACCCGCCAAGTGTTTGTTAAAATGTCTAGTTAATGCTTCTTGAGTTATTGAAGGCTTAATGCATGGTATATGAGTTAAATGACTTTATGATCATGAAAGAGATGTGTACATGTATTTATTTCATGAATGGTGTCTACAGTGTTGGAAGTTGATATTGCCTCTTTCAGGGGTAGTAGGCCCGAACTACCATGTTGGGGGGGGTTGTATACCTCAATCACCTAGCTCGGGGGGTGGTAGGCCTTTGCAACCATGTTGGGTGGTTTATACCTCAATCCCGTCGCTCGGGGGGTGGTAGGCTCGTGCTACCATATTGGGGGTTATATACCTCAATCGCCTCACCAAGGAGGTGGTAGGCCTTGGTTACTAATTATGGTCTTTTCCTACATATGTAAAATGTTTTATGTAAGCATGTTTTACTACAAGAGTCATTCAAGCATGCCATATTGCTATATGCTCATTTACTGTCTAAATATGCATTTTGATTATGTTGCCTATCTCTTGTTGCATTGCATTCTACATACTTAGTACATTCAAATGTACAAACACATGCTCTATGCCTACATAATGTTACCATGTAAGAACTGGAGCTCCACTTGATCATCCTCCCCCTCCACGTGGCTAGTACGAATTCTATCAAAGCAAGTTGGTGAGTCAATAATTTCGGGGACAATGTCTTTGATCCGATGCTATGTATAAAGACTCTCTTTCTTTTGATGCATGCTTATGACTATAAGTGTAAGCCTAGAAAGTTGTCTTGGCCCCCGTTCAATTTCATGTATTAGAGGTGTTGTTGGACAAATTATGTATTGATGCTATGAGCTTTGACTCTTTTGATGTTTATGTTATGAAAGTCTTCTCTTAGTCCTTTTGCCCTTATTTCTATTTTTTATTATATTGTTAAATTGCTTCTGCGACCAAGGATATGTAATGATATGTTAAGAGGCTTGCTAGGGTTCCTTCGAGTTCACCATTTGCAGTGTCACGTCTAGGCCCTAGGTTTGGGTTGTGACAGATACCTATTTAGCAAACTAGTCCAAACTGGTGCATGTGGCAATATAACTAGGACAAACAAGGAATTATCAACCATCCATAATCACTGAAGAAGTCTAATGCTAACAAACGATGCAAGTGCCCTCACAGAAAGAAGTATCATATATGACACTCAATGATATTTCCCTGTTTAGCCTTGGAAATGTGCAACGTCACTCACTCTCACAAAAAATATTCATGCATAATGACTAATACCATAGGCTTGTCCCGATACTCATGACTCAGACCTTCAACTAAGTGAACTTGGATAATTTTAGGACTTTCTAGGCTTGTAACGTAGGCTGAGGGGGCTTTGGTATGATATTTTTGAAAAAATAGTGACTAAAGGCCATCCTTGAACTGCCTTTTCTTCACTTTTACCCTACTAACGCAGCTAATTTCACCTTATTCTCCCTCTTTCCTCTTTCAAGCATTTCTGGGTGCTTTCTTTTCATTTTTCAGCCTTTTGTCTTGTTTTTATACTTCATTTTGCTTTTTAGCTCTCAATTAAGGCATATTTTATTTTTCTTGCACACAATACATGATTTTTCCTTATTCTTTGTATTCCTAACTCACCTTCCTTATTTTTGTGCTTTACTCTTACAATAGCCACCCCCAACTTAGGCTTTTAGCTTGTGCTGAGGTGCACAATATCCTTCCTTCCAATTAGGGCTACTTTTGGTAGCCACCCTCAACTTAGGCTTTTTGCCTTAGTCAAGTTACACAATGTTCAAGGAAAGATCATGGCCAAATTCAGGATTTTTCACTAGATAAGGCTGGATTAATTAGGTTTTTTGAAATAATAGGTACATGTTAGGGTCAAATATTCAAAACAAGGGATATATCATCAATTTTGTTGGTTATTTTTAGGCTAAAGTGGTCTATTTATGAACAAAGTCCTAAGATCCTTTCCTAATCCATCTAATCTACAATCTAACTTAGAGTAACAGGGCAAGTTTTGAATTAGGACAAAACACATGAATTTGGCAAATAAAGCTTACACTCACATGGCACTGCACATATTATCAATAAAAGACTCACAGATCATGCTTCCTATCTCAATTTACCCTCACTCATCAGAACATATATTGTCAAAGACCTAAACATGAATGGTTACTATCTAACTTCTAAGTAATATTATTTTTGGTGAGTATAATTTTTCCAAACAAAACACAAAAACATGTTATATACCACAAGTATTAGTACTATATGCTACAAATATGATCTAAACATCCTAAACATGTCGGTTCAATAGAAATTAAATATCTATAGGAAAAAAATAGGCAAGAAAACCCTGGGATCAAAAATTGGGGTAGTTATGGAACATAAGCTACAAACTTCACTAAGGCCCATAACTATCCACACTCCATAAAAAAGTGCATTGTCCCCAATGTACAAAATCAAAACAAAATAGAACATAAGGGGTCAAAATACATACCTGGGTGCCTAAGGGAAAGTCTGTGTCTAAGTCAGGCCACCCTCCTTTTACGGGGTGGTCTACTCAACAGTGGTACTCTTTCTACAAGGGCCAACACCTCTCACCTACTCCATCGCTCGAACTTATCTCATCTCCTCATCATGCCTCTATCTCCGCAAGGCAAGTTTGAGCTCCTTCTCCTTTATCATTTTCATGTGTACGCACCTCTTATTTGAATCATCACCCTCTATGAGGGGTCTCTTCCCGCGAAAAGGTTGGATAGGCTTATCAGAGGCAAATAAATCCACCATCAGCACCTGAGGTGTAGTCACTAAAAATACTACAAGGACTGTGAATGCTGCTGTCATGTCAGCCTAGAGCTGTTGGATCTCAGTCTGCAGGGCTGACAAATTTGAAGGTTGGCCCTCACTCAATCTCTTTTGGATGCTCTACTCAAAGGCATCGATGCGAGCATCCACTATAGAAATATGATCCTGGATGGTAACAATAGTGAATGCCTACTCCAAACCTTTGAGTCTATAATAGCCTGATAGACCCACGGCCTGATCTGCTGAATAAGATGAGTCAATGTGATTCAGCATGTGCTAACCTTTGCACCATGACCTGCATAGAAGGGGTGGATATGTAGATCATGCCTGCGGTGGGAGACTGTGAAATAGTGGCCTCTTATCCAGGAGCAGCAATAGTGGACCCCATCTCCTCAACTACCTTGTGTTGTGGGAGCCTCTACTTAGTAGTCACAACAGTAGTGGTGGTGTAAATCTTTGAACCCTCAGGAGGTGGTGCTGGGGCGAACATCTTTGGCATAGGTGGGGGCTGTGCTCGCTGGAGTGCCATTAGGTTCTCATCAGCCTTGATCATACTAGGCTACAAAGTGTACTGGGCCTTGATGGTCCAGCCCAACTAGTGTAAAATCTCTACCCTAGACTCTTAACAGAGCTTATAAGTCAAACACGAGAAAGGGATGGAGGTGGTCCTCTTCAATTCGGCCTCATGTATTTGCTCAGCGATGAGGCAGGCCCAATCTGCATGTTCCGGCATCAAAGTGGTTATCAGTGAACATTGGCCAAATGCATGAATGTACAATGGCCCACCAAAATTTAGCGGAGAATCTGATCAAAGGCTTGATGATAGGCTCCGAGTGAGTGGTGACCCAAGCAGGTTCTGAACTGTGCTCTGCAATAAACCCTGCCACTCATCTCATTAATGTGGCTCGTTGCTCAAGGTCATTCATCACTAGTGGGTTCTGGGTCTGCCCACCCTACAGTCAAATTTTATGATGGATATGGGGGCTTGAAACTTAGGACCAAATAACATACGACAGATAGTATCCTCTATTACTCATCGACCCCTTACTCGCATCTCTATCAGCTTGTGTTGCGCGAGGGGTTTCTTCCCCTTTGGAAGAGTGAGTTGGATGGTGGCTGCATATGATGCGTAGAACACCTTTACCTCAGTCGAGTAGTACCATCCAAGAGACTCTATGAGCCACTGAAGCCCGTACCAAATCATCGTATCCTAGAGGTTTAGGACATAGCTAAGTCCATCTAAAATAACTCTAGGCTCCTCATAGATGGAGCGAGTAGGCTTACCTCGCTCTTTCGATTGCATTCCCTCCAAGTATATCGCTTCCATTCCATTGATGCACCAGCAGTTAGAGAGGGCATCTAGTGCAGATGATGATGATAGTACGACGGAAGACTCTGCCTCTGATCTATCCTTAAAGCTTTCCTCAGAACTAGACTCCTCTTCGGATGGAGTCATCTATGGCATGCTATTCCCATCACTGCCTCCCTTCTCAGACTTGGGAAGATTAGCAACAGGAGCCTGAGTCTGCCCAGCTCTGACAACAACTTTGGTCTGTGGTCTAGCAACCTTGGTGTCTAGTCTGACAACTAGGACCTCTAGTGAACCATTTAGCTGAGGGGTCTACTCCCTATCCGAATACTCATCATCTGAAGGCTCATCCCTAAGCCTTCCTTGTAGGGCCAGAATTGTATCTCTATTATCTTCGGGGGCCATAGTACCTGAAACATCAATATATATGCACCATGGTTAGCCCATATATCAAGAATTAAAATGCACATTTCATCAAAGTTCAGTAGCAAATAGATTGTAAAAAGCACCTTTACGGATCGTAGTGGGCACTATGAGTCATAAAAAGCTTTTGGAACCTAGTGGTTCAAAACAATTTTAGTTACTGGATAAGTCTACGAGACCAGCTATGACTCATAGACTAGGGCCATAGAAAATTCTAGTGAGTAATTAAACTCAGGCAGGATCTACGAGACCAATTTACAAGCCGTAGAGTGATCTACGACTCGTAAAAGGTCTCATCTGATGGATACTCAAAAACGTCAAGTTTTTAAAATTTACATGATGGGCAATTATGACTCATGGATTACTCCACGAGTTATAAAAGCCACTCGTGAACCAGAAAACTTAGTCACCCGAGTTTCTGAGTTCATCATATGGACCCTACAAGATATTTAAACCAACTAATTATCAATATCGAAGCAAGAATACAATAACCCACATGATTTCAATAATACTACCCTTAACCCCCACATGGTTTGTACAAATACACCTCATAAAAATGATTAAGCATGAATTATCCTATGGTTCTGACCATTCTTATTTTATTTATACAAAATCATGTACCAATATCATCACCCACCAATTTCACAAGCACAAATGATTCAATATCATTCTATCATATATGATTATTGAGAAAATAGGCATGACAGATTATCATTCACACAAGGCCAAGGTACCCAATTTTGGACTTAAAAAAATAATCATACTTGGGAAACCTAATTACACTTAATCCCAATTTCAATTCAAACATGGATTTCATTTCTACACACTATACCCCCACATAATTTCCAAATCAATCAATTAAACAAGACAAATTAAGGGTTTTAATTAAACCAAAATCTTACCAAGAATTGAGATGTAACTTGAAGAAGATGAGAGAGCTGGGCAGTAGCAAAACCCTAGGGTTGCCGGAGTCTCATCAAAAATTAGGTTGACGGTGGTTGGAAATTAGAGGGTGTGGGGTAGGTTAGGTAAATTTTTAATTTTAGTTGAAATGTGGGGTCAAAATTATTTTACCCCCCATATTTATACTTATTGGGTCAACTTAAAATCTTACTGGGCTTGGCCCTACGAAACCCCAATTATGAGTCATAGATACTTCTATGTCTCGTAGATCTTGGTTTTGTAGAACCCTCAACACTTAATGAAATTTCAAAAAATATTCCTTGGGTCTACGAGCCCTATTCACTACTTGTAGTTTGATCTACAAATTGTAAAGTTGGCTTGTGGACTGGAGTGCATATTTTTTTGCTTACTATAAATCTCTACAAGAAGGGATACAAGTTGTAAACTACTTTACGACTCATAGAACCAGTCGTAGAGACTTAACTTGATGCTCTTTTTCAGCCAAAATGACTGGCTTACTCCTATACCTGCATACTCTTCATAAGATATACTATTCCCCTATATGCAATCAACCTATTGTCCAAGATTACAATCAAATGCAATAAAATAAACTACCCATGAATCTAAAAACTAAAAATAAACCTATAACCATGCTATTATATAAAAAACCTTGGATTGCCTCCCAAGTAGCACCTAATTTGTTGTTGCGGCATGACTTGAACAAATTGGTTACTCAGACTTTACCAATTGCCCAGATTTCACTCTTCAACTTATCTGGATGCTTCATAGACTGATGGATATCGAAAACAACTTCTTCATTGTTTAATCTAAACCTGAATTGAATAGCTTCCATGTCCATAAGGGCTCATCTAGTGGCTAGGAATGGCCTTCCTAAGATGATTCGAACGTCAAAGTCAACTTCACAATCAAGAATCACAAAGTCTGCAGGGAATATGAACTTCTCAACCTTTACCAACACATCATACAGTATCCCCATAGAGTTTTTCACTATACGATCTGCCATCAGTAATCATATAATAGTAAAAGTAAGGCCCCCCAATCCAAGCTTCTTGTAGACCGCTAGGGCCATCATATCGGTACCAACACCTAAGTAATATAGTGCCCTCGTTACTCTACATCTCCAGTCGTTCAGGGTAAGGTGAAAGCACCTGGATCCTCATATTTCTAGACCAAGGACTTTGTGGTGATAACACAACAATGTTGAAGCTCTTGAGAAAGCAGTGCTTTTTTTGGTGACCAGGTCCTCCATATGCTTCTCATAGCCCAACATTTTCTCCAAAGCCTCAATGAGGGGGATGTTGATAGATAGCTACTTTAACATAGAGAGGAAGTGATTGATAGTTCAAACAAGGCCTTAGGAAAACTATCAAATGAGGGCTTGACATCCCCATTTTATCATCACTTATGATATGTTCTATTTCTTCAGTTTGGCAAACTAATTGACATGTGCTTTGTTCAGCTTCTACCAATATTTTGTATAAAGTGTTAGACATTTGCTTTTAGGCTATATGGATCTTGTTGATTGATTACTCAAAATAGTGTTTTTGTTGCTTCAACAGTCATTAGCTTCATTAATTGTTCTTATTGTTTCCTTTCATTTTAACTTCACTTGCTTGATAAAAAGTGCATTAGAATCCATACACTCAAGGTAAGGTAATAGAAATATGCATTTTCTTTTATATAACACAAAGACAACAGTAAGCCTATAAATGACAGACACATGGACGAGGTTCGAGAAAAATTTAGATGAAAAACATTTGTTGAAAGGATAGTGAAGAAGGCCTTGGGTGTCTGAGCAAACATATCAAGTGATTCTGAGGGGTCTGAACAACATGAGGATGTTCCATGTTGACACTGAAGGATAAAGATAAAGTTTTTGAAAATTTATATGCCTTCATGGAAAAATCTAATGATGAGGCTGAGGATGAGCTAACCTTGCTTTACTTGAAAGAGAACTTAGATCTTTATTGTTCAAAGAAACTAAAAATACTTGCTTGTATTCTTAATGATTCAATATGTGAACTAGCTACTGAAAAGGATTTCTTGAGCAATAATATTGATATATGTCAAAATTAAAAAACTTCTTTAGCTCTTCAAATGTCTGATCTCAAAGAAAACAACTTGTCCTTAGAAACAGGAAAATCTGAGCTTTTAAATCTATTATAAACTGGTTCTAAGTCTGACATTAATTAAGCTCAAGAATGAAGTGAGTAAAGTTGAACTTGTTCTTGAAGAAAGACTAAAAAGAGATAGAGTTGATACTAATGATGTCTCTAGAGAGAAATGTTATATTAGAAAAGGACCTGGTCAAAGTGAAGGATGATCTGAACAAATCATTAAAGTGGGCAACCTCCTCAAAATTTCTAAGTGATATGACAAATCAAATGAGCAATGAGAAAAGAGGTTTGGGCTATGTGGACAAAATTGACCCACCTTACGATCCTCATAGAAAGTATGTGTCAGTGTCTGATAACTTACGGAGTCTGCAAACGCCATGTTCGATTATGACTTCGACTTGTTAGGATTAAGAACTTATCATTATGTCAAAATTAAAGCTATAGACTATAGCAATGTCACAACTTTATTTCATAACCCTGCCCACCACACAAATGCCATGTTCAACCATGATAGTCGACTTGGGCTACTCCAACACCCTCTTTAGTGTTGGATTTTTTTAATTCCTGAAACCCAAGAAACCATCATAGTATATTCCTCTCTCTTTTTGCTTAAAGTTTTATCTGCTCAACTCTTTCTCAGCTCTTTCCTTTTTCCGCTTAATTTCCAAATGGATACATTGTTTAAGATGATGATCAATTTTTCTGCACTTGTAGAATCTGGACTGATTTTTGTCTTCCGATCATTTTTTGTTACTTGAGTCATCAGACCACTTCTGCTACCTACTTCTTTCTTATATCTTTGTTTCCCCTTCCTGAGAAATTTCTTGAAGTTTTTGCCAGAAAAGCTATTTGTTTCTCATCTAGATATGATCCCTCATCATCAAAAACCTTCGATGCTAGTGATTTCTTAGCCATTACTTCTTCATTCTTTTGATCTTCCATGTTCATCTCATAAGTTCTAAGATTTCCTACCAATTCATCCAGAGTCATGGTAGAAATATCCTTTGCTTCTCTGATGACTGAAACTTTCACATCCTACCTTCTCTTAAGAAAAACTGTTAAGACCTTATCTACTTGTTCCTTAATAGTGAGAATTTTTCCCAGATATGCTAGTTCATTAATAAGGGTTTTGAGTCTAGTAATCATATCCTGCAGTGACTCATTATCGTTCATCTTGAAAGTTTCATATTCAGTAAAGAGCATAGCTCCTCTAAATCTTTTGACTTGACTCGTTCTTTCATGCGCATTAGTTAGAGCATCTCAAATTTTCTTAATTGTAGAAAAATTTGAGATCCTATTATACTCATCGGGTCCTAGTCCATAAAATAAAATGTTTTTTGCTCTAGCATTTTTCTTGAAAGCAGTCAGATCATCACCAGTGAATTCATTTCTCTCCTTTGGGACTAGTTGACCTTCCATAGTTTTTGTTAGAATAGTAGGTCCTAAAGTAATCCTATCACATAACTCGTAACCTTTAGCTTGAATGAAGTCCTCCCTTTGTGCTTTGACTAGGCAAAATGAGTTCCATCGAAAAGTGGAGGCCTTACTATTGATTTTCCTTCTTCACGTCCAAGAAGGGGTGCAATGTTCACCATGAACGGTTCTTAGGTGTTAGCCTTTAACAAGAAATCCTGCTCTGATACCATATGAAATTTTTGTATGACTTACAGATTTGCCTAATGTAGAACCAAGTTTTCAGACTTGTTTCAGAGACATAAATGCAAATGAAGACACAATATTTTTTGTGGAAAACATCCAGCTCACAAAGGTAAAGAAACCACAACCTATACCACTGTAGGATTTATCCCCAACTCTACTAAATCAAATAAGCCTCAACAAAAACAATAAAAGCTTAATTAACCAAGGAAAAACAAGCTTCCTAAACTAGTGACTTCACATAAACCTACCAAGGTTTATTTTCCCAAACCTTTGAGTTGCCTTCAACTTGAAGGCTATACCCTACTTCATTTTATAAATCAGTGAATTAATCAATACATCAAAGTTCAAGAAATTCAAGACATCCTAGATCTAAGACTTAATGACTAACAGATCTTCCAAAAATATTTCCTCACAATACTTCACTCATTAAACTACTCTTTGTTTTCTTGAAGAGTTACCCATCTACACTATCAACACTACCTATTTAAGCGTTCTTTTAGTTTGACTTTTACTTCGCTTAAAATTCCTCTGTTGTTCCAATTCCATTACCCTTTGACTTATTTTTTGATTAGGACTCTTTTTGACTTTGAACTCTTGCCTCATACAAGTGTTCTTATTGCACTATACTTCCTCATTGGTTATCATAAGGATATACTTGAGATTTTATCCAATCCTCAACTTTACCTTCTTTCCCTAACATCACTTTTGTTATATAGCTCCTTAAGACACTGCTTTAAGGAACAAGTCAGCTTACGTGTTTCATAGTTCTTTATCAATTATCAAAATTGTAACAACTCAACTAATTCACCCTTTTAATGATGAAAAACATCTTAGCTTTATGCTTGCAAACATCCCCCTTATACCAACCAGAAGTAAAAGAGACCAGAATGAAACAAATTAGGGAACAGGGGTTATAAACATTGCATAATTTTTAATAACTTTCCCCTTTTGGCATTATTAAAAAGAGGTATCTATGAGAGACATAACCAGAAGATGATAAACACAATTCAAGGCCACAAGGGCTATCACCAAGAAAATAGAGCAAAACTAAGCTAAACATTAACATATATTAAGGATAGCAGACAATTATTAAGTACATCATGCAAGACCAACTCAAAATATCAAAGAACCAAAGAATAAAAGTTAAGTGTCTAAAGCACTGGCAACATAAAATAGGAACCCACAAAAGAAAGTCTAAAGAACAAGCTAAGTGGAAAGAGTAGTAGAGAGAATCAAAAGAGAGAGCATATGCATGATTTTAGCATGGGCAAGACGTTCCTTGTGCAGACTATCCTTTACCTCAAAGATCATGGAAAAGGAGGCATTGTGTTCTTGTGCAAACTCCTGATGATCAAAGGTTAACTCAGAAGTCTTAGCATCCAGGGCAGGAGTCTATGAATAGATGTACCAGTACATTTCATTGAACTAGGTAAAGAAATATGGTGCACTTTTCCTAAACATCATTTGTTGTCTACATAGTCCAAACCTGAATTGGAACAGAGTAAGCCTCGAAGATCTTAGAGAGCCAAAAGCTGTAAGTTAATGCATTCCCATTCTTATCCTGAGTAAGAACAGACTCCATATGTTTTATTATTAGGCTTGGCAGGTTTATAGGAACATCAGAGTCTAATAGTTCCATTAGTGTCAGTTCAAATTTGGATTGTCCTATAACAGTAGTAGTAAATACAGAATCTCGAACCAACCTTCAACCATAAAACTTATATATGTCAAGTATGGAAAACTTTCGCTGAATATCCCCTTGCAAGAACAACTGAGTCCAACCTTTAAAATCTAATTTTGATATGAAAGTTTCGATGTCAAATCCCCAAGACCCGATAATGACATGGCTTTGAATGAGGGAGCATTTTTAGAAGTGAATAAGAGAAAGAAAATTTGGGTCAGAGGTTTCAACATTAGTTTGATCAGATTCACTTTCCATTTTAGAGTCATCCAAAGGATAATATGGAGGAACTTGTTTCTTTCTTCCAGATGAAGCCCTAGTATTGGGAGATGCCTTGAACGTACAAGAAGACATAGGTTTCTTGGGTGGAGTAACAGGTATTGTATGAGAAAGCTTGAGCATGATGTTCTAACACACTACAATCTTACATACCCTTCTTAGTAAAATATTTCCTTAGGATGATTTTGGATTCGAAGTAGAACCAGAAGTACCTTTGTGTTTCTTACTCTTTTGGAGGGCCTATTGAAGAGCAAAGTCTTCCTGCTTTTTATGATTTTTTATTTGAGGTATCCCCGAAGAACCGAATGTTGGAACTCATTCAGGAGAAGGGAGGTCATCTGGAACTTCAATAGGTTCACTAGTGACCCTCCTTAATCGACGCGTCACCCATTTTAGGGATTAAATTAACATTTAGAACTTCATCTACAAGAATGGATCGAATAGGAATAATATCTTATCCATCAAAATAAGAAACCCACGAACATGAAGGGATAACAAAAAATTGAGAGAAATTATTTTGAAATAATCCCCATGTAGCATAATAAGAAAGATGAATAGGCAAAGAGGTTTGCAGATTCATAGTTGCATGGACCACTAATACTTGAGAAATAGATTGATTGGATTTATACAGACTTTGGGTAAGGAAATTTAAAGAAAACACCTATTTGAGAAGGATAGGTTAATGCAACTGCAAATCTGCAAATCATTTTGGCTATTCATCTTTTTTCTCTTTGCTACATGGGGATCATTTCAAAATCATTTCTCTCAATTTTCTGTTATCTCTTCATCTTTGTGAGTTCCTTCTTCTGAGGGATTGGATATTATTCCTATTAAATACATTCCTATAGATGGATTTCCTGCTACTAATTTAATCCTTAAACAAATGAGGCATTGATTGAGGAAAGTCAGTGGTGAACCTATTAAAGTTCCTGATAACCTCCCTTCTCCTGAATGAGTTCCAGTATTTGGTTCTTTGTGGATGCCTTAAACTAAAATTCAAAAAGGCAGGAAGATTTTACTCTTCAACAGGCCCTCCAAAAGTGCAACAAACACAAAGGTACTTCTAGTTCTCCTTCTGATCTAAAATCATCCCAAGGAAAGCTTTTGTTAAGAAGGGTACACAAGGATATAATGTGCAAGAACATTATTCCCAAGCCTCCTCATACAATACCTATTAATCCACCCAAGAAACCCATATCTTATTCTACTACTAAGTCATCTACCAGTACTAGGCCTTTATCTAGAAGAAAGAAATAGGTTCCTCCACCAAGTCCTTTAGATGAGTTTAAAATTGAAAGTGAATCTGAGTAAACTAATGTTGATACCTCTGACCCTAATTTTCTCTCTTATTTACTTCCAAAAATGCTCCATCATTTGAGATCATGTCATTACCAGGTTTAGGGGATTTGACATGGAAAATCTCTTATTAAAACTGGATTTCTTGGGTTGGACTCAGTTATTCTTACAAGGGGATATTCAGCGAAAGTTTTCCAAATTTGAGATGTATAAGTTTCATAGTCAAGGGTTGGTTTGATATTCTGTATTTACTACTACTGTTAGAGGACAATCCATTCACCTAGAGGCTATGAAATTTCATACATTCTGGTGTTCCTAACACTGCTTGGGATTGTTACGACCTAAGCCTAGGGCCTAGACGTGAACCGGCGAATGGGGAACCCAAAGGAACCCCAAACAAGCCTCATAGTATATCATTACACATCCTTGGACATGGAAGCAATTAAAATGACAATAAGAGATAAACATAAACAAGGTGATTTGGGACTAAGGGTAAACTTCCATATCTTAAACATCAAGAAATGAGAGAGTCAAGGCTTATAGCATAGATACATAACATGTGCAACAACAACTCTACTACATAGATAAGAGCGGGGGCCACAACAAGCAACCGAGGTCACCCTCATAGTCAATACATAATATAAAAGTAAGATAGTCTTAGTACATAGCAAGAGATCATAAGCAACATCCCCAAAATGGAGGACTTATCAACAAGTGTGAGTAAAACCGTACTAGCCACGTACGTGGAGATGCTCAAGCAGGGCTTCGGTTCCTACATGAACATCATTTGGGCATAGAGTATATGTTAGTACGTCTGAATGTACTTAGTATGTGGAATGTAATGCAACAAGAGATAGACATCATGATCGAAATGCATAAATATAAGCAAAGATAGCATAATAGAAATATGGCAAGTATGATCAATGCTTAAGTAAATCATACTTTGTAAATCATTAATCTTGCATAGAACATAATTTATATGTGTGGGAAACAACTTCAACCAACATAACATAAGACCAAATGAGCTAAAACTTGGAATCCCGATATCAACCCTACATC
>DF359249.1:1683-36850 GCA_000787875.1 Solanum virginianum | reverse complement strand
GATTTTAGTTCATGAAAGGATGGTTGTTTTAGTATGTTTGGAGCTTCAAACCTTGTATCTAATGTTGGATTCGATAAGGGATTCTGATATAAATGTCTTAGGAGTGTTGCAAGGTATTGATTAAAGGTTTTACCTCTAATTTTCCTACATGATTTTATCTCTAAATTGCATGCTCTTTTACCCCCATTACACACCCCTAAGGTATTTGATAAAATGTCAGGTTATGGTTTCTTAAGGAAATGAAGGTCCAAAGCATGAGATATGATATGAATGATGTTATGATAGTGAAAAGAGCTTATGTATATGATACAATTAACTATATAATGATGAAATGAGCTTATGCATATGATGTACTCTATATAAAGTCTTGCATTAGGCCATGATCGATCTGGGGGACAAAAGCCCGGGTAACCTAAAATGAGGGATAATACTCATCACTACTAGGGTGATGGGGTTGCATCATCATCAAACTAGATGGGGGTGGTTTTTACTCATCAATTGAGATGGGGGTTAGTACTCATCCACCTAGGTGATAGGGAAGCATAATCACTAATAAAGATGGGGTTTCATACTTATCCACCTAAGTGATGGGGCGGCATCATCGCTAACCCCAAGGGGTTCATACCTTGGAACTAGCTGGTCTTTTCTTCACATATGATATCTTATATGAGCATGAGTTACTTAAGCATGTTTTTACTTATGCATTGGTCATATATGTCATCTTGCTATATTATGTCTATTGCCTATTATAATGCATCTTAATCATGATGCTTATCCCACATACTTAGTACATTGAAATATACTAATGCATACTCTTGCCTACATGATATCACCATGTAAGTACTGGTGCCTAAGTTGAGCATCCTCCTCCTATACATGGCTAGATGGTGCTATTCCAAGCTTGCTGGTGAGTCCTCTATTTTGGGGATCTCGATCTAAGTTACCATTATCCTTGTATTGAGACACTTCCTTATGATCTATTGACTACGAGGGTGAGCCTGGTAGCTTGTCTTGGCCCCTGCTATATCTATATATTAGAGGTGCTTGTTAGACATGTTGTGTACTTATGTATGAGCTTTGACTCTTGATTCTTGATTATGTCGTTGTTATAAGCTTTCCCTTTGTCCCATTTCCCCTTGTTCATGTTTCTTATGATGTTCTGTATTGCTTCCGTGATGAAAGATGTGTAATGATATGCTTTGAGGCTTGTTTGGGGTTCCTTTGGGTTCCCCATTAGCCGGTCACATGTAGGCCCTAGGCTTGGGTCATAACAAACTGAGTATCAGAGCACTAGGATGACATATCCTCAAAGTCCAATAGATCATGCCGATTAGACTCCTATTCATGGTTGTAAAGTATGCCATGACTATGAATAGGAGGCTATGAGACATTTTGGGAATTGTTTCCCTTCATCATGTCGTAAGTCATGCTATAAAGTTGTGATAAGTATTCCCCCTAACTATTGTTCTTTCTCATGCTAGATCATGTCAAATACTACCAGAATACGGGCTCAAAAGTTTAAGGGACAACCTACCAATAGTGAGCTCCGGGATGCTCTTACTATGCTTGCCCAAGTAGTGGCCAACTAAGTCCAACAAGGAGCCCAAGCCCCTCATGCTACTACCCCAGTAGCTAGGGTAAGGGACTTCATGAGGATGAATCCTCCAGTTTTCCATGGTCAAAGGTGGATGAGGATTCACAAGAGTTTATTGATGAAACCTACAATATCTTATCGATTTTGGGTGTTGGGTCAAATGAGAAGGTCGAGTTGGTGGTGTACTAACTCAAGGGGGTGGCCCAAATTTGGTTTGATCAATAGAAAGGTGAGAAGAGTAATGGCTATGTGGTGCTTTGGGAGGAATTTAAATTGGCCTTCCATAATCAATTCTTCCCTTTTAACCTTAGGGAAGCAAAGTTGGTTGAGTTTATGAACTTGAAAAAAGGTGGTATGAGTGTGAGTGAATATGCCCTCAAATTTAATCAACTTTCAAAGTATGCTCCTTACTTGGTGGCCAACTCTAGGTCAAGGATAAATAAGTTTGTTTTGGGGGTTTCTGACTTGGTAAGTGAAGAATACCGGTTTGCTTATTAGTGACATGGACTTGTCTTGATTGATGACATATTCCTAGGAAATGGAGGATGAGAAGTTGAGAAAGAAGAGGGGTCATGAGGCTAACAGGGCCAGATTTGAGGGTAGGTTCCATAAGGGTGTTAGACTTCCACAAGGCCAAAGGCCTCCTCATACTACAAATAGGGAGTTTGCCAATGACTTCCCTAGACCTCAAGGTAATAGTGGGGTGCCTTTTATTGATGTGTGCCCTCGATGTGGGAAGAATCAAAATGGCTTGTGCTTGAATGGTACTAGTACATGCTATGGTTGTAGGGAGCTTGGTCACAAGAAAGTAGATTGTCCAAGAAATTGTGGCAAGGTTCAGGGTGCAAATGCGGTTCCATTGGGTAGAGGTAGTCCTCAAGATGGTTCCCAAAAGCACAATCTTTTCTATGTTCTACATGGGAGGCAAGGGGTTGGTGAGGTCCCCAATGATGTTACCGTATGTTGAAAATCTTTAATCTTGATGTGTACACTTTGATTGATCGGGGTGCCACCCTTTCCTTTGTTACCCCCTTTGTTGCTAGAAAGTTCCATGTTAAATCGACATTTTCCACACCTATTGGTGCCTCTATTGTTACTAGGAAGGTGTATAGAAATTGTCTGGTTTGTATCTTGCATAAAATTATACCTTGTGATCTTGTTGAATATGGTTGATTTTGAGTTATTCTTGGGATGGAATGGTTGCATGCCTACTATGCTTCTATTGATTGTAGAACCCATAGGGTCAAGTTTCAATTCCCAAATGAACCCATCCTTGAGTGGAAAAGTCATGATATTGATTGTAGAAACTATAGGGTCAAGTTTCAATTTCTAAATGAACTCATCCTTGATTAGGAAAGTCATGTTGTGGTAGTGAGGGGTAGGTTCATCTCATGCATTAAAGCCCATCGATTGATTTCCAAGGGGTGTTTGTATCATCTCGTGAGGGTTAAAGATTTGGAGTCCAAAGTCCCTTCCATTGAGTCGATTCCAGTTGTAAATAAATTTCTTGATATCTTGCTAAGTAACCTTCTCGGTGCCTCTCCTGAAAGAGAGATAGATTTTGGCATAGATCTCCTCCCCGATACCCAACTTGTTGCCATTCCCCCTTACCGTATGGCCTAGGCGGAGTTGAAGGAGTTAAAGGAGCAATTGAAAGATTTGTTGGAGAAGGGATTTATTAGACCTAGTCAATCACCTTGGGGTACACCATTGTTGTTTGTAAAGAAGAAAGATGGGCCACTTAGAATGTGCATTGACTACCGACAACTCAATAGGGTTACTATAAAGAGTAGATATCCTCTTCCAAGAATTGATGACTTATTTGACCAATTGCAAGGGGCTAGCTTTTTCACTAAGATTGATCTTCGGTCCGGGTACCATCAAGTAAGGGTGAGGGAGCGTGATATTCCAAAGATGGTCTTCCAGACTAGGTATAGGCATTATGAATTTATGAGGGTGAGGGAGTGTGATATTCCCTAGATATGGGAACTATGAATTTGTGGTGATGTCCTTTGGATTGACTAATGCACGGGCCATCTTCATGGACCTAATGAATAGGGTCTTCAAATCCTACCTTGATTCCTTTGTTATAGTCTTCATTGATGATATTTTGATGTATTCACATAGTAAGGAAGAGCATATGGCCCACTTGAGGGTTGTGTTGCAAAGATTGAGGGAAAAGAGATTGTATGCTAAGTATGACAAGTGTGAATTTTTGTTGGAGGAGGTTGTATTCTTGGGTCATATAGTGTCGGGGGTGGTATAAAAGTGGATCTTAAGAAAATCGATGTTATTAGGAATTGGCCTAGATCATTGACCCCGTCAGATATTAGGACCTTCTTAGGCCTTGTGGGTTACTATAGAAGGTTTGTGAATGGGTTCTCCTCCATTGCCTCTCCTATGACAAAATTGACTCAAAAAAAGGTTAAGTTTGTGTGGACCGATGAATGTGAGAAAAGCTTTCAAACATTCAAAGATAGACTTATGTCTTCTCCTATATTGTCACTATTAGATGGGGTTGAGGGTTTTGTTGTGTATTATGATGCATCTAAAGTTGGTTTGGGTTGTGTGGCATGTGTTTATAGTTTGAGGAAGAAAATTCTAGATGAAGCCCATAATTCCTCTTATTCTATCCACCCTGGTTCCACTAAAATATATAGAGGCTTGTGGGATATGTATTGGTAGGGAGGCATGAAGAGGGACATTGCGAAATATGTTTCCAGTTGCCATAGATGCCAATAAGTCAAAGCCGAACACCAAAGGTCGAGTTGTCTAACCCAAGACATAGAGATTTCTACTTGGAAGTGAGAGGTAGTTAATATGGATTTTGTGGTTGGATTGCGCAAGACTAGAAAAGGTTTTCATTCAATATGGGTAGTGGTTGATAGGATGATGAAATCGGCTCACTTTCTACCAGTCAAGACTACATATGGGGCTGAAGAGCATGCAAGGTTGTATATCTATGAATTAGTGAGGTTATATGGGGTGGCTTTATCCATCATATCGGATCGGGGTGCACAATTCACTTCACACTTTTGGAGGTCCTTTCGAAAGGGTCGGTACCAAAGTTCATCTTAGTACAGCCTTCTACCCTCAAATGGATGGCCAAGCCGAAAGGACAATTCAAACACTTGAGGACATACTTAGGGCATATGTCTTAGAGCTTAAGGGTAGTTGGGATGACCATCTTCCATTGATTGAGTTTGCCTACAATAATAGCTATCACTATAGCATTGGTATGCATCCTTTTGAGGCTCTTTATGGGAGACATTGTAGATCACCGGTGGGTTGGTTTGAGTTTGGTGAGGTGGCTTTATTGGGGCTGGATCTGGTTATGGAGGCTCTTGAGAAGGTTGAGATGATTAGGGAAAGGTTGAAGACAGCCCAAAGTCGTCAAAAATCCTATGCTGATGTAAAAGGAAAAGACCTAGAATTCCAAGTAGGTGATTGGGTCTATTTAAAGGTTTCTCCAATGAAAAGTGTGGTCCATTTTGGTAAAAAGGGGAAGTTGAACCCAAGGTATATTGGTCCTTATGAGGTGCTAGAGAGGGTTGGCAAGGTAGCTTATGAGTTGAAGTTACCTAGTGAAATGAATTTGGTCCAGCCGGTGTTCCATGTTTCTACGTTGAGAAAGTGTGTTGGCAATCCTATTACCATTGTACCTCTTGATTTTGTGGGTCTTGTGAGGTAACTTGACTTATGAGGAGGTTTAGGCACAGATCTTGGATAGGCAAGTAAACAAATTGAGGAACAAAGAAGTGGCATCCGTGAAGGTCCTTTGGATGAACCAACAAGTCGAATGTGCTACATGGGAGGATGAAGCAGACATGCAAAAGCGGTATCCTTATCTTTTCCATTCAACTCAAGCCTAAGGTACTAATCCTAAGTTCCATATATGATTTCAAGATTTACATTTCCTCCCCCATGCCATTCACATGCAATCATGTTTAAGCTAGTAAACTTATAATGATTTTACACTTATGTTGAGAATTTGAAAATGGTGCTTTACATGTTATGTTGCACTCTTGTTGGGGCTGATTTGTGCATGATTATGCTTGTCTTATGCATCTCTTTTACATTCGGAGACAAATGTTCCTAAGGGGGAGATATTGTAACGACCCCAAAAAGTGCCTAAAAACGTGCCTCAGAAGTACCCGAAAATTTATTTTCCATATGTCTAAAAATTCAATTTAGAATTTCAAAAATTGGACTTCATATTCTTGTTCAGGGGTCCAAATTAGGGTGATAAGGGTCTGACCTTGATTTTAAAGCAAAGGAATCCCATTGTGAAATTTGTACTTGGTGCAAATTCTAGTGGGCATCCGCGACCTCTTCGCGACGCAGAGAGTTGTAATTTCTGCACTGTTTTTTCCTAGTTTGCCTAGTTTTTTCTAAGTGTTGAAACTAAGTTTTCAAACCATTTTTCACATATACTTAGCCTTATTTCAACCTCATATCACCTTAAACATTCCCTAATATTTCACCAAACACTTAGACTCATTTCTAACCGTAAATTCTACTCCCAAACTCAAGGCTAATCTCAAGGATTTCTTCAGCCATCTCACCCAAGCTTCAAATCTCCAATAAAGACTTCTTCAAGAACTTCACAAAAGCAAAGGTATGTGGTGTTGAACCATTGGGTCCTTTCACCTATGGTGCCTAAACCCTTTTTTACTTAATATTGTATGATTTAAAGTAGAGTTTTCATGTTGGTCTTGTATATTGAGAAATTTACTACACAATGATTGTAGTTCATGAAAGTATTGTTGTTTTAGCATGTTTTGAGCTTTAAATCTTGTATCTAATTTTGGATTTGATAAGGGATTTTGATATGAATGTATTAGGGGTGTTGCATGGTGTTGATTAAAGGTTTTACCTCTAATTTTTTTACATGATTTCATCTCCAAATTGGATGCTCTTCTACCCCCATTACACAACCCCAAGGTGTTTGATAAAATGTTTGGTTATGGTTTCTTGAGGAAATGAAGGTCCAAAGCATGAGATATGATATGAATGATGTTATGATGGTGAAAAGAGCTTATGTATATGATATAATTTACTATATGATGATGAAATGACCTTATGCATATGATGTACTCTATATAAAGCATGACATTAGACCATGCCCGATCCGGTGGGATAAGAGCCCGGGTAACCTAGAATAAGGGTTAATACTCATCTCCACCAGGGTGACTGGGTGGCATCGTCATCAACCTAGATGGGGGTTTATACTCATCAATTGAGATAGGGGTTTGTACTCATCCACCTAGGTGATAGGGTGGCATAATCACCAACTTAGATGGGGGTTCATTCTCATCCACCTAAGTGATGGGGCAACAGCATTACTAACCCCAAGGTGTTCATACCTATGAAAGCTAGCTTGGTCTCTTTTTCACATATGATATCTTATATGAGCATGAGTTACTTAAGCATATTTTTACTTATTCAATGATTATACATGTCATCTTGCTATATTATGCTTATTGCCTATTGTTATGCATCATGATCATGAAGCTTATCCCTTGTTGCATTGCATCCCACATACTTAGTACATTCAAATGTACTAATGAATACTCTTGCCTAGATGATATCACCATGTAGGGACAGGTGCCTAAGTTGGTCATCCTTCTCCTCCATGTGGCTAGACTGTGTTATTCTAAGCTTGTTGGTAAGTCCTCCATTTCGGGGACCTTGGTCTAAGTTTCTATTATCCTTGTACTGAGACACTTTCTTATGTTCAATGACTATGAGGGTGAGCTCGATAGCTTGTCTTGGCGCCCGCTATATCTATGTATTAGAGGTGTTTGTTGGACATGTTGTGTACTTATGTATGAGCTTTGACTCTTGACTCTTGATTGAGAAGATAAATTGAATGTAAACTACTACTTATTCTTCTCCTTTGCCTTCTTCTTCTTTTTGAAGATTCATCATCGATCAGTTATTTGAAAAATTTTCAGTACACACTTCGAAGACAGATGAAAGGTACTACATACTACCAAGAAGTTAAAAGATAATCTGGTCGACCCAAAGTCGAAGTACACCTCCCCTCACGGCGTAATCCAAAGTCACAAAATTGAAAATTTACAATGTATTGGACTGGGTACATTCATTAAGGGAAAATAGGAGGGAGAAGATTATTGTAATTAGTGCATAAATCTTAATTATACATTTTTTTACACTATAAAAGAGGATACATCATTTGTTTAAGAATTGCATCTATTGAAGTTTGACATAAAAGGGAAAAGTTATAACCCTTAGACAAAAAGGTGTTACGTGATGTTTTTTTTTTAAAAAGAGTACCTGATAAGATTTTTGAATTAGAAATTGCAAAATTAAAAAGGAAAAAGGAAGAGGACCAAGATGCGCTCAGAGGATGCCACATCAATAACTAAACATCCTCTTATATATATATATATATATATATGACATGATATGATATGATATGATATTACCACACTATAAAAGTAGGTATACCATTTGTTTTTATTGACGTTTGACATAAAATGGAAAAGTTATACCCCTTAGATAAAAAGGTGTTATGTGATGTTGTTTTTTTGTAAAAAGAGTAACCAATAAGATTTTTGAAATAGAAATTGCAAAATTAAAAAGGAAAAAGGAAGAGGACCAAGATGTGCTTAGAGGATGCCACAACAACTAAACATCCTCTTATATATATATATATATATATATATATATATATATATGATGTAGTATCTTAATTAGAATTAGAGACTTTGAATGTAAATGCACTGAATAAATGTTAATTTATTGTAATGACCCTCTCAGTCATTTGTTTTAATTAATATCTTCTTTCATCGGTTAGAGCTTTCTTAGAGTGGCCCCTTGTCATTTATGACTTATTGGTACTCACAATTCAGTAGCTTGGTCGTTCGATTGAATTGTATGTAGTTTTTTGTTCTTTAAGGCATTTATAAATTGAAAAGTTGACTGATTATCTTAACAATCCAATAAGAAAGCACTCATTGTCAACAATTAAACTAACTGAAGGTTTGACTACAAGAATTCACTATCAACCATTTCAAGCATCGATAACTAAAATCTCCAAATAGGGGGAGGTTGTGATTTAAGAACAAAATTAAAAGTAAACACTATACTAACAATGCAAGAAAACACTCAAATTTGGGGACAACTCAGGAATTGTGTTCCCCATGATTCATTCACTTAATTACCCTAGGCAACATAACTCTAATTGGGAATTCGCATGCAGGATGGTAACTAAGGTTCTTATAGCCCTTTTATGAAGGTAAAGGTCGAATTTCATCATGGCGTGTGGTCAGCAACAATGGCATGCCAATTAATCGTTACCCATTATCCTAGTCAACCTCCCCTTGGTCAGGTTTGGTTGATTAGATGAGAACAAATCAATCGAATTTTGTTATTTTCTTCCCTTTACCCATTATCCTAGTCAACCTCCCCTTGGTCAGGTTTGGTTGATTAGATGAGAACAAATCAATCGAATTTTGTTATTTACTTCCCTTTTTCTATTTGTCACTGCCTTGGTCAGGATCGTGATAGTAGGCGGGGTTTGGTGTTGGCCACCGCCAAGCAATAATCAAAATGAAGGAAAATAAACAATATATGCAAAACCCCAAGTATTGCTAGGTTGAAGTACCTGATTATCAGAGTCATCTTCTTTCTGCTTGTTACTTCTTTTACTTACATGAATTGGCGTAGCACTTGATAGGATATGATTAATCTAGTGGAGACTAGCACGCATGAAATGCGCATCACAAGGGTCTATTGGAAAGCTATTGCTAATTCTTTGTTGAAACTTAATACAGATGGTAGCGCATTGCATAATCCAAGTAGAATAGGTGGAGGGGGAATCCTTAGAGATCACCATGGTAATATATTGTTTGCGTTTACTGTTCCATTAGGATTTGGCACAAACAAATGTAAACTACTACTTATTCTTCTCCTTTGAGAGATCACCATGGTAATATATTGTTTGCGTTTACTGTTCCATTAGGATTTGGCACAAACAATCAGGCTGAAGTGCAGGCTGCATGTTATGGTTTGCAATGGTGTTCTCAAAATGGTTATGGTCATATTATTTTAGAAGTTGATTCTCAACTCCTTTATAAATGGATTAGTTCTAATTTTAAAGCTCCTTGCAGTTTATACGAGTTTGTTAGTGAGTTAGAGGATGTTATTTCACAGCTTAATGATTTCTAGTGTTGACATGTGTACCGAGAGGATAATGGTACAACTGACATGCTTTCTAAGTGAAGTCATAGATAAGATATTTCCCAACATTTACTCATATCAACGGATCCCTTCTAAAGTCAAAAGTGTCTATTTGATGGATAAATTGGGTCTGTTCAATTTTAGAAGGAAGAAATCAAGAAGAATTAAACAACCGCCTTGAGATTTAGTGTTTGTTTGTTCTCTTCTTTTATTTTATCTTTGATTAGGTCTTTCCTTGTTGCTTTATGTAAAGGGAGAGTCTCCCTAGTTTTATGTTTTCCTAGAAAATACATTGAGAGGAGTCCTCTCATAGGTTCTATTGGTTTGCTTCTTTTAGAATATGCTAATGGGTTAGTTGTCCTTTGTAGGACGACCAACCTTACAACTATCTTAGGGTCAGAGGTACGGTGTATGCCCTCCTCCTTGTACTTCTTTTTGGTTTTGTTATATAATAAGGCTTGGGGGTGTGCGACTCAACCCCTCACCATCAAAAGGGGTGGGGACCCTTTGGCATAGGTCTGTTCCCCTTAAAAAAAATTAGTCTAGGTTATCTCAAGTCAACTACCCATGGTTCTTACAACCCCAAGTTCTAGGTGCTTAGCTACTCTTGGCTAAGGCAAAACCAACAATAATGCAAATAAATGACATAGTTGAGAGTTTTACCTAAAGCAATGAAGAATAATAGCACCACAAGTTGCAAATCCACAAGCTTTGATGAATGGAGAATGAATACAATATGAGTCTTGCGATCCCCAAAAGAGGGTTTTCCAATAAAAAGATAAAAATCTATTCTAAACCCTAAAGTATTCTAGAAAGAATATTCAAAGTCTCTTTTGTAAGAGTCACGTCTGGACTCCCTTAAATAAACCCTAACATAAAGTATTTATAGTAGTTATAATCTAACCCTAAAAATTATGCAGAAAAGATAGCTGGCAGCAGGTACATCACAAAGGTAGGACTCGTAGGTTAACCTATGAGTCGTAATCGGGGTCTCATATTAGGGACTTTGCATTTTGGACTTGACAATTATGACTCATTTGTATGAGTTGTTGTTTGGGCTATGACTCATATGATCCTCTCATAGCCTAGGCCTTCAGTTCTTGATACAAAATTTTGGCTCTCTATTTCTTGCTACGAACCCATCTACACAAGTCGTAAGGAGACCTTCGACTCGTAAAGTTGCCTAGTAGGGCTGACATCCACTTAGTAGATTTCTGATTTTTGCTTAATGTTCCTTGCTATTAGATCACCTTATGACTTGTACCTTGGGCTACGACTCGTATGTCTTGCAATTCAGCAAAATCTGCAAGTTTCTCCCAAAATCATGCGAACCTACCTTTTCTGCAATAGCAACATAAAAACTCATAAAACTATAAAAAATCGCATTAAGAACTCACAAAATCCTGTGTTTTATGCATCAAATATGTTGTATTTTGATAGCACATCAACACCCTCAACTTAGAACTGTTGCTTGTCCTCAAGCGACGACAATCTAAGTAGACAATGAGAAACATATAGTAGCTACTCCAATGGTATATACATCATTTACTCTAATTTAGGTACCCAACCTTCATTTTCAAAACCAGATTGCAAAGCTACTAAGCAAACCAGAACACAAAGATGTATCTGGAAATCCAACTATGACAAGCAAAGGAGCATCAACCATCCATAATCACTTGGTTCGTCATATACTAATAAAACGAAAACACAAAGATGTATCTGGTAATCTAACTATGACAAGCAAAGGAGCATCAACTATCCTCAATCACTAGGTTTGTCATATGCCAATCAAGTAGTGCAAATGCCCTCATAGAAAAGAAGTCTCTCACTCACTCAAAAAGCATTTAGAACTCAGGGACTGTGCAAGCATTCCCACTCTCACAAATGAAGTTCATGCAAAATGACTAACTCCATAGGCTTGCCTCTATACTCAACTTCCAGCTTGGTGAAAAAGTGGAGTTGGATCACTTTAGGGCTTAATTGCTTGTAACATAGGCTCAGGGGACTTTGTTATGACATTTTAGGCAAGTAGTGACTAAAAGCTATCCTTGAACCATGTTTACTAACACTTTTACCTTCATAACCTAACCATTTTAACTGAATCCGTCCTTATTCTCCTATTTCAAGCTTTTCCCAGGTACCTTCTTTCTCTTTTTCTGCTGTGCCTTATTTTTGAACTCATTTTTGCTATTCATTTCAATCTAATGCACATTTCTTTTCTTTTTCTCACCTAGCTCATGACTTTTCATTTCTTTCTTTCTTTCTCATTACTTTACCACAATAAAGGCCACCCTCAACTTAGGATTTTAGCCTGAGGTGAAGTACACAATATCTATTCCCCAAACTAGGGCCACTATTCGTAGCCACCCACACCTAAGGCTTTTAGCCTCAATCAAGGTTCACATGTTCAAGGATATACCAGGGCCAATATCAAGGTAGTTCATAAAATTAAGGCTAAGCGAGCTAGGTGTCAAGAAAGAAGGAGTGTAAGAGAGGCTCAAACAATAGGAACTAGGGGTCAACTATCACATTTGGCAGGTAATTTAGACAAAAGTGGGCTTACTAAAAGGACAAAGGATTAAGATCCCTTCCAAATCAACCACATCACCTATCAAATCTTAGAGTAATAAGGCAAGTTCTGAGTCAACACATGTTATATGAATGCAGCAAAATAAGCTCACAATACACATGGCATCGTAGACACAATCAAGTATAGACTCACAGGTCATGCTTCAAGTATCAACTTGTGTTCTCAATATCAGAACAAACATTACTAGATAATCAATATGCATGATTGCACTAATAACCAATTATCTCAAATATTTTGAGGGTACCAAATTTTCAACAAGATTTAAAAAACATTTAAAGGCTATGTATACGCCAGAAGATAATAGTACGATGTATCTACAAATTGTCTATAGTACCTAGACATGTCGGTTCAACAGAAAATTAAAACATCCATAAGAAAAAAAAAACACAACAAGAAAACCTTGTAATAAAAAATAGGGGAGGTTATAGACTTGAGGTTACTCAAACTTCACCCTAATCCATAAATTCCCACACCCCACTAAAAAAGAATACTTTGTCCTCTAAGTAAAAACCCAAGTTAAAACAAACATCCAAACTTCTATGTACATATATAGACAAAAAACTACATTTCAAAACCAACATCCAAAACACAAGAAAAAACAGCATTCAACACAAAACATTTAAAAATATCAAAAACCAACATAAACGAAATATTGTTTAACAAAAACAACAAAGTATCTATAAAGCAAGTAAGCAATAAGGTCAAAATAGCAAATATAATGGTGCTCAAGCACCCGCACCTGTCTGGTCCTGAGAGTCCTGAGCTACGGTCTCCTGCTCTGAAGTTTGGGCTGCAGCGGGGTGTGATCTTCCCTCTCCCTGTGCTATCCACTACTCCCGATCCTTGTGTATAGCTGTTAAAGGTAGAGATCCTATATCACCTCATCTGGTATCAGCCCCTTCCTTCATGCTACTGTCTTATCATTATTCCTCGGCCTCTTCTGGCTCACATCTGGGTCCTCACTTTTGAGGGGCCTCTTCCTGTGGGTATGCGGGTTATCCTCAAATAAGTCAAATATATCATCACTTGCCAGTATCACCTCAAGGAATGGTATCGGGGCTGCTAACATCTTCAATAAGCCGGCCTTAAACTTTACCAACTCTTCTATCGCTGTGCTCATGTCAGCAGATCAGGCAACTATGAGCCTCTTTTGGATCCTCTTCCCGAAGACGTCAACTCGGGCATCCACTTCTCTGACTCTCCAATTTATCATATCATAAGCGAATGCTTTTTCCCTCTCCTCTGAGGCATGGACCATCTGATTGACCCATGGTTTGATCTGGCTAGCTAACCTCTGCAACTGGAGCTCCATTGTGGACACCCTACATAACCATGTCTGAAAAGCGATATTAGAGATAAGAGAATAAACCTACATAGTAGATGATGCTGGTGCGAGTGTACTAGAAGATGGCATCACCTTGAGCTCAACAACTAAAGATGGCTCTTCGGTAGCTGGGGGAGTACTGATGGTGGCTGGGGTCTGCTCCTGAGTCTGAGGCTCAACCGAAAATGGCTCTGGTATGAGAGGAGAAGCTGTTTGCGATAGGGCCACTAGGTTCTCATCAGGCTAGATCAGGCTGTGATCCATTATGTGTAGGGCCTCTACATATGGGTCCAAGTGGAGAGAAACTTGTACCCCAATTGTATTATATAATTTGTATATTAGGATGGTGAAAGGCAACACAGTCTGAGTGTGGATCGCTGACTCGTGGATCTGCTCCGCCATAATACGAGCCCAGTCAATCTCATAACTAGCCAGAATACTATCTAACAAGACAACTCACTCCAATGTGATCACATTATTTGTGAATGTGGATCTGATTCGTAAACAGATAATGGACTACCAAAACTTTACCTAGAAAGAGACATGGGACTTCACAATAGGATCAGCATGAATAGTGACCCACGTAGGCTCAGCATCTACCTCACAAATTTGGCCTGCTATCCAACTAAGGAGCTCTATTTTTGACCCAACATCCTTCTCATTCACTTCCTTCCTCATTTTCTCTATTCGATTATCATATTCAATAATGTAGCAGGGAGCTCCGTAGTTTGGCCAAAACTGAACCTTCCTGATAGTATTCCCTGAAATGTCAACAATTTCACCCTGGACTAGAACTTCTCGCAACCTTGACCGCTCTATAGATTTCTTCCTTCAAGGAAGATCTTGGAGAATAATGGCATAGTAGGCGACATAACATTCCCAGACTAGATATGGGGCATACTTGCCCCACTTTTGTGAAAGCCATCCAAGCTCGTGACGGTTGATCTGTGCCTCCAAGTCAAGTACCCTACTCAATCCGAAATCGTTGAGTCTCGATTGCTCATGAAATTGTTGAACAGGCTTTCTTTGACCCTTTGGTTCCAACCCCTTATCATATATTTCCTTCATGCCTGAAGTACACCATCTAGTATTTTTGGGATTTGTGAAAGTGACAGCAGCAGTAGGATCAGCCAGAGGTTGAGAATCAGCCCCCTTAGGTTGGTTGTGAGATACCTCAATAGACCTCGCCTACAAAAGTGAGAGGCCATCATCCAATCCTTCTTTATTACCCTCCTCTTCAGAGTGGGAGGGGCTAGTGATTTCCATAGGTACTAGGGCAGCATGGAATTGAGTCTGAGGCACATTTTCCTCAAGTTCTATTTGGACTCTGTGGACTTTCACATATCCCTCAGATTGCTCATCATCTGGTGGGTTATCACTCAATCGTCGTTCTTAATGTTTAGCAGCTTCTTTTCTAGCCTTAGAAGCCATATAACATGAAAAAATTAACCTAAAAAATATATCGTGAGAACCATAATGTTTGATAAAAAACTACTACTACGAGAGAGCTAACCTAGAATAATAAAATCAATAAAGGAAAACACAAGCAGAGTGCACTGAACCAGCTGCAAGTCTGCAGGTATGAGGTACTGATATGGGTCGTAGGGTGACCTGTGAATCGTACAATAGTCTAGTCCTACAAAAGTACCAAAAAAATAACATTCTGATCACAGAAATGAGCCATAGGTATGACTTATAGAATGACCTATGAGTCATAGTCTGGGATCGTAGTGGGAAATAGAATACAAAATAAATTAAGGTAGATCCTATGAGTTCCTTATTACGAGTAGTAGGTAGGTCTCGTATGGCAAAAGTTAAGAAACCCTAGGTGACTATTGCTTCCTCCGAGGGACCATTATGACTTGTAAGGTAGACTATGAGTCATAGTGGGTCCTCGTAGAATAAAACAAAAGGCACCTGGGGTGCCTGTAATTGTCACGACCCAAGCCTAGGGCTTAGATATGATATCGAGAATAGGGAACTAAAAGGAACCCCAAATAAGCCTCTTAACTTATCATTACACATTATTAGTCGTGGAAGCATATAAAAGACAAAAAGAGTAAGAATAGGGAAAAAGGGGCTAAGGTGAAAGCTTGCATAATATCGTGATCAAGAGATAAAGAGTCAAAGTTTATATCATAGATACATAACATGTCTAACAAACATCTCTATTACTTAGATAAGAGCGGGGGCAAAGACAAAGTAACCGGGCTCACCCTCATAGTCAAAATAGAAAATAAAGAAGAGTGTCTCAAAACATACTAAGAGAAACATAGACTAAGGTCCCTGAAGTAGAGGACTCACCAAATAGCTTGAATAGTATCGAACTAGCCACATGGAGGAGGATGAGGATGATCAACTTGGGCTCCGTTCCTATATGGTGATATCATGTAAGCAAGAGTATGCGTTAGTACGTTTAAATGAACTAAGTATATAGGATACCATGCAACAAGAGATAGACATTATAATCAAAATGCATAGCAATAGGCAATAGGCATAATATAAGAACATGGCATGTATGATTAATACAAAAGTAAAACATACTCAAGTAACTCATTCTTATATAAGATATTATATGTGTATAAGAGACCAAGCTAGCTTTCCAAGGTACAAATCTCTCGGTAGGTTGTTGATGATGCCACCCCATCACTTAGGTGGTAAGGTACAAACCGCTCACTAGGTTGATGAGTATAAACCCCCATCTAGGTTGATGATGATGCCACCCCATCACTTAGGTGGTAAGGTACAAACCGCTCACTAGGTTGATGAGTATAAACCCCCATCTAGGTTGATGATGATGCCACCCCATCACATTGGTTACCTAGTACAAACCCCGTACTAGGTTGATAAGTACGACCCCATATATATATTATCCAGACTCTTAGTCCCCCCGAATTGGGCATGGTCTAATGTAACACTTTATATAGAATATATCATATACATAAGCTTCTTTCATTTTCATAACATCAATCATATCATATCTCATGCGTTGGATCTTCAATTTCTTAAGAAACCACATCCGGACATTTTATCAAACACTTAGAGGGTGTGTAATGCTAATATAAAACTATGAAATATAGAGATGAAATCATGCAAGAAAATCAATCGAAACCATCAATCAACACCTTGCAACACCCTCAAGAAATATACATCAAACCCCTCATCAAATCTTACAATAGATCCAAGATTTATAGCTCAAAACATAGCAAAATAGTCACAACTTTATATAGCATTAACATAGTTCATAAACATGTTCAGACAAGTAAACCCATTTGTAAAATAAACTTTAAATCATGCAAATTGAATAAAAAAGGAGATTAGGGCACCATGGGTAGAAGGAGCCAATGGAAAAAACCTACATACCTACACTTTGAGGAAGCTCTTGATGAAGATGGAAAACGGAGGCTTGAAACTTGAAGGAATTCCTTAGTTTCGTATGAGGGTTTTGAGACTTGAATTTGGTATTGAAAAATATGGCTAAGTGTTTAAGAGAATATTGGGGAATATTTAGGATGATATGAGGGTGAAATATTACTAAGTATAGGTTAAAATACGTTTGGGAACACTTAGCCCCAAGACCGAAAAGTATTGGACCGCATAGAAAAATAACTGGGCAGAAACTACACAAGTTAACGTCGCGGACCTGTCATAGAGACTGAATTAACACATGTCCGCGATGGAGGAGCATCGCGGTACCATCACGGATAGACACTAGATAAGAGATTTTTAGAAAATTAAAATTGCTATTTATTTTCTCTTAAATCGGGGTTAGACACTTTTAACCCTAATTTTGACCCCTTGAACAAGAATATAAATTGAATTGTCGATATTGCACACGGATTTTGAGATATATGAAATTTAAAATTTTGGGCATTCTTTAGCATATTTTCGGGAACTTTTTACGTTCATTTCAATATCTCTCTCTTGAGAACATTCGTCCCCAAATGTAAAAGAGACATATAAGACAAGAGTGATAATAGACAAATCAGCCCCGCAAGAATGAGACAATACACTTTAAAACACCATTTTCAAAATCCCAACATAAGTGTAAAATCATCATAAATTTGCTAACTTGAACATGAATACATGTGAATGACATAGGGGGCTGAAATATAAGACTTGAAATCATATAAGGGACTTCGAATTAGTACCTTAGGGTTGAGTGGAATGTAAAAGATAAGGATACTGCTTTTGTATGTCCACTTCGGCCTCCTATGTAGCGCCTTCAACTTGTTAGTTCCTCCGAAAGACCTTAATGGATGCCACCTCCTTGTTCCTCAATCTCTTCACTTGCCTAACCCTTCTTCTCACATCAGTATAGGATTTTTGACAACATTGGGCGGTTTTCAACCTTCCCCTAATCATCCTAACCTTCTCAAGAGCCTCTATAACCAGATCCAGGCACAATAAAGCCACCTCTTAAACTTAAAACCAACCAACAGGTGATCTACAATGTCTCCCATAGAGAGCCTCAAAAGAAGCCATACCGATGCTAGAATGATAGCTATTGTTGTAGGCAGACTCAATCAATCAAAGATGATCATCCCAACTACCCTTATGCTCCAAGATACTTGCCCTAAGCATATCCTAAAGTATTTGAATGGGTCTGTCGACTTGGCCATCCATTTGGGGGTGAAAGGTCGTACTAAGGTGAACTTTTCTACCAAGACCCTTTTAAAAAGACCCCCTAAAAGTATGAAGTGAATTGTGCACCATGATCTGATATGATGGACAAAGGAACCCTAGGAAACCTCACTAACTCATAGATGTACAACCTTGTATACTCTCCAGCCCCATGTGTATCTTAACCGGTAGAAAATGAGCCACAAAATCCATATTTACCACCTTTCACTTCCAAGTAGGAATCTCTATGTCTTGGGTTAGGCCACTGGCCTTTGATGTTGAGCCTAGACTTGTTGACAACTATGACAACAAAAAAAAAATTTCGCAATGTCCCTCTTGATGCCTCCCCACCAATACACATTCCTTAAGTCTCTATACATTTTGGTGGAACTGGTGGATAGAATAAGATAAATTATAGGCCTCATCAAGGATTTTCTCCTTCAAACCATCAACACAAGGTACACAACCTACCTTGGTATATAAGGGCACCATCTACCCCTTGGGAGAAAACCTCTACTTTCCCCTCTTTAACCAAGGCCTTCAATTCAAGCAAGGAAGATTCAAGATCTTCTTTTGGTATCACCTCATCAACCAATGAAGACTTAGACCCATCAACAACAACAACACCATCATCACCGACCTCTTCCAAGCTAACCCTCAATCTATCCAATCGGTGTACTTCCTTAGCAACCTCCCTATCACCACCATTAATATGAGCTAGGCGACCCATAGACACCTGACTCAAAGCATCTGCCACACCATTTGTCTTACCAGGATGGTAATACACACTCATGTCATAGTCTTTAAGAAGTTCTAGCCACCTTCTTTGTCTCAAGTTGAAATCTTTTTGAGTGAAGACATATTGGAGGCTTCTATGTTGGTGAACACATCAACATGCACCCCATACAAGTAGTGATGCCAAATCTTTAATGCAAGCACAACAGCGGCTATCTTTTGATCGTAGGTAGAGTAGTTCCTTTTATGTACCTTAAGTTGTCTAGAATCATTAGCTATGACCTTACCATTTTGCATCAATACACAACCCAAACCGACCCAGGAAGCATCACAATACATCACAAGTCTTTTAAGCCCATCCGGTAGTTACGATATAGAAGCGAACACAAGCTTGTCCTTCAACGTTTGGAAGCTCCACTCATATTCATTGGTCCACAGAAACTTAACCTTCTTTTGAGTCAATTTTGTCATAGGGGAAGCAATGGAGGAGAACCCATTCACAAACCTTCATTAGTAACCTGCTAGGCCAAAGAAGTTTCTAATATCTAACGGGGTCAATGGTCTAGGCGAATTCTTAATCATATCAATCTTCTTAGGATCAACCTTAACTCCTTCAACTCCACTGGTGCCATATGGTAAGGGGGAATATAGATAGGTTAAGTATCGAGGAGGAGGTCTATGCAAAAATCTATCTCCCTCTCGGGAGGGATAGTTGGAAGGTCACTTGGGAAGACACCAAGAAACTCATTTACAACCGGAACTGACTCTATAGACGGGACTTTAGACTCCATATCCCTAACCCTCACAAGATGGTAAAGACACCCCTTATAGATCAACTTACTGGATTTAATACAATAGATGAATCTACCCTCGACCACCACATCTTGACTTTTCCACTTAAGGACGATTTCACTTAGAAATTAGAATTTGACCCTACGGGTTCTACAATTAATAGAAGTATAGTAGACATGAAACCAATGCATCCTAAGTTTGACATCGAAATCGACTTTGTCCAACTCAACAAGATCACAAGGCAACAACTTATGCAAAATGCAAATAGGACAACTTCTATAAACTTTCCCAGCAACAATAGACCAATAAGAGTAGACACTTCATATGACTCAAGCAACAACTCGGGGTAAATATGGAACTTTTGGGCAACAAAGGGGGTACCAAAAGAAAGTGTGGCACCCGGATCAATCAAAGCATATACATTAAAGTCAAAGATTTTCAACATACTGGCAACAACATCGGGAACCTCACCAACCCCTTGCCTCCCTTGTTAAGCATAAAAGCAATTTTGCATTGGGGCACCACCTTGAGGACCACCTCTACCAAATGGAACTGCATTTGCACCCCGTCCTTTGCCATGGTTTCTTGGACAATCCACCCTTTTTTGATCAAGGTCCCAACAATCAAAGCATGCAATAGAACCCTTCAAACACGGGCCCCTTTGACTCTTCCAACATGTAGGACATACATCAATGGGAACCACTCCCCCAATATCTTGAGGCCCAGTGAAGTCATTGGCAAACTCCCTATTAGTAGCATGAGAAGGCCCTTGGCCTTGATGGAACCGACCATCCCTTTGGAACTTACCCCTAAGATGGGCCCTCATGGCCTCATGCCCCCTTCTCTTCCATAACCGTTCCTCCTCCTTTTGCTCTGTATATGTCATCATCCAAGACAAGTCCATGTCACTAATTAGCATGGCGGACCAATATTCTTCACTCACTTAGTCAGAGACCCCCATCACAAACTTAATCATCTTAGATCTATGATCAGTCACTAAAATAGGAGCATACTTTGAAAGTTGATTAAACTTGAGGGCGTACTCCCTCACACTCATAGCATACTTTGAAAGAGATGTACAACCTTGTATACTCTCCAAATAGGATATTGGGGAATGTTTAGGATGATATGAGGCACACTCATAGCATACTTTGAAAGTTTCATGTTCATGAAATCAACCAACTTAGCTTCCCTAAGCTCAAGAGGGGAAAACCAATTAAGGAAAGCCAATTTGAACTCCTCCCAAAGCACCACATTACCAATTCCCTTCTTACCCTTCCATTGATTATATCATATTTAGGCTACCCCTTTGAGTTGGTAAGCTGCCAACTTTGCCTTTTCATTTGGCCCTACACCAATCATATTCCAGATCTTGTATACCTCATCAATGAACTCTTGTGGATCTTCATCCACCTTTAACCCATAGAACAACAGAGGGTTTATCCTCATGAAGTCCCTTACCCTAGCTCCCGAGGTAGTAGCATGAGGGGTTTGTGCCCCTTGATTGACTTTGTTGGCCACAACTTGCTCAAGCATAGTGAGAGCATCCCAGAGCTCACCATTGGTAGGTTGCTCCTTCAGAGTTGGACCCTTCTTCCTCTAGTGTTTGACATGATCTAGCATAGCAAAGAACAACCATTAAGGAAAATGTTTACCACAACTCTATAATATGACTTAGAACATGAAGAAGGGAAACTAGCCTCCTATTCATAGTCATGGCGCACTTTACAACCATGAATAGGACTCTAATTGATGCAGTGTCTTGGACTCTGAGGATCTATCAACCTAGTGCTCTGATATAAAATTTGTCATGACCCAAGCCTAGGGCACAGAAATGACATGGCAAATGGAGAACCCGAAGGAACCCTAAACTACACTCTCAACTTATCATTACACATCATTGGTCGCGGAAGCATATAAAAGAAAGAAAGAGTAGGAATAGGTGCAAAGGGGCTAAGGCAAAGCTAGCATAACATCATGATCAAGAGAAAATGAGTCAAAGCTCATATCATAGACACATAACATGTCAAACAAACACCTCTATTAGTTAGATAAGAGCGGGGTCCAAGATAAAGCAATCGGGCTCACCCTTATATTCAAAATAAAAAATAAAGAAAAGTGTCTCAATACATACTAATTGTAACATAGACTAAGGTCCCCGAAGTGGAGGACTCACCAACTAGCTTGAGTAGTACCGAACTTCCCACATGGAGAAGGAGGAAGATGATCAACTTGGGCTCCGATTCCTACATAGTGATATCATGTAGGCAAGAGTATGCGTTAGTATGTTTGAATCTACTAAGTATGTAGGATACAGTGCAACAACAGATAGGCATTATAATAAAATGCATAGCAATAGGTAATAGGCATAATATAACAACATGACATGTATAATCAATACATAAGTAAAACATACTTAAGTAACTCATGCTCACATAGGATATCATATGTGTAGAAGAAACCAAGCTAGTTTTCCAAGGTACAAACCCCTCGGTAGGTTGATGATGAGGAACAAACCCCTCACAAGGTTGATGAGTACAAACCCCATCTAGGTGGATGATGATACCACCCCATCACCCTGGTGGTGAGCTACAAACCCCTCACTAGGTTGATGAGTATGAACCCCCACCTAGGTTATCCGAACTCTTAGTCCCCCCGGATTGGGCATGGTCTAATGCAATACTTTTTATAGTTTATATCATATAGATAAGTTTCTTTCATCATCATAACATCAATCACATTATATCTCTTGCTTTGGACATTTAATTACTCAAGAAACCACATCCGGACATTTTATCAAACACTTAGAGGGTATGTAATGCTAATATAAACCCATGAAATATAGAGATGAAATCATGCAAGAAAATACATTGTAAAATCATCAATCAACACCTTGCAACACTTTCAAGCAATATACATCAAACCCCTCATCAAATCTTACAATAAATCCAAGATTTATAGCTTAAAACATAGCAAAACAATCACAACTTTATTAACTTTAACATAGTTCATAGACATGTTCATACAACTAAATCTATTTGTAAAATAAACTTTAAATCATGAAAATTGAGTAAAAAGGAGATTAGGGCACCGTGGGTAGAAGGACCCAATGGCTAAAACCTACATACCTTAGCTTTGAGGAAACTCTTGTTGAAGATTGAAAATGGAGGCTTGAAGCTTGAAGGAATTCCTTAGTTCCGAATGAGGGTTTTGAGACATGAATTTGGGAGTGAAAAATATGGCTAAGTAATTGATAGGATATTGGGGAATGTTTAGGATGATATGAGGGTGAAATATGACTAAGTATAGGTAAAACCACATTTGGGAACACTTAGGCCTATGACCCAAAAGTCTTGGATTGTATAGAAAAATAACTGGGCAAAAACTACATAGGTCCGCATTGCAGACCTGTCCCAAAGACTGAATTAACACATGACTGCGATGGAGGTACATCGCGATACCATCGCGGACAAACACTTGATAAGCAATTTTTATAAAATTGAAATTGCTATTCATATTCGCTTAAATTGGGATTAGACCTGCTTTTCCCTATTTTAACCCCATGAACAAGACTGTGAAGTCAGATATTTGATATCGTACATGAATTTTGAGATATATGGAATTTATAATTCCAGGCATTTTGAGGCACAATTTCGAACACTTTTTGAGGTCGTTTCAGTAACCTTCCCAAAAGAACCACAATCTATCCAAATGGCAAAAAATAAATAGCATCAAAGTAGTACATCATCATAGACACACAATTAAACCCGCAATGAATTATGCCAACATAACAAAATAGTAACCCCCAATTAAACAACAATCCCCAATTACTTTCCTGACATACCTAAGATTAACTAGTCTCCAAGGCATAATCATCAACAACAATACACAAAAATGGAGATTCTGAGAGAGTTCACCATAATTGAAAATATGGGTATCATGAACCATTATATTTGCACAACAATATCCCCATATTTCAACTCCGACATGATTTTGAATGATGATCACCTAAACAATCATGCATTAAACTCATATGATTAGCACATCAAAATTACAACTATCCAACAAGGCAATCATAACATTTAAGATCATGCTAGGGAGCTTGATAGGACCAAACCCCAATTCTCCTGCTCATACAATCATTTTATCATGTGTGTACTCATTATGATCGAAAAATTAACATTCATTCAACAATATTCAAGGATCACAACATGAGTGTGCCAAATTTAACCATGAAAACTTACCAAATGAGCAAATGAAGATCAACTAGATGCAATGAGAGAAAAACGAGAAAGCCAAAAACCTAGTGATGCTTTACTGGAAAACTCACCAGATTTTGGTGGGGTTTGATGGATAATTTGGTCAGGGAAGATGAAAGGAGTTATGGGGAAGCTTTGGGGGAAAGTAACCGATCAAAAATTTAGGAAAGTAGGGGTGAAATGAATTTTGACCCCTTTTTATATCAAACCTAGTCAGCTTTTAAAATTCTACAAATCAGGTCTATGAAACCCCAACTACTACTTGGATGTCCTCCAACTTGTAGGTCTTGGTCTCGTAGAAGACCTAACACTTAGAAAAAATTTAGAATTCATACATGGGCACTACGAACCCTACTTACAACTCGTAGGTGACTCTATGAATCATAAGGTTTGCTCATACTATGTGTGCCAACATCACTCGAACACTGTTTCCCTCTATGAGGCATGGCTATGAGTCATAGAGTTCAGTACGACTCGTAAGCCTGCATGTAGAGGCTATTCCACATGCTATTTTCTTCAAATCATAGCTTTTGTTCAGTTCCTGCAAATCGCGCTTGAAAATAAACCAATGTCTATAATAATACAATTGATCGAATATCTCAGCACATCAAAACAATCATCAAACTACTGCCTAACAATTCAAACAAATGAGATAACTTAAAATAGTCCAAAAATGTAAGAGATACTTGGGTTGGCTCCCAAGAAGCGCCTTGTTTAACGTCATGGCTTGACTTTGACATTATTAGTACTCAGAATTCCTCATGAGTTGACGAAATCTCGTCTTTGCTCCCCTGGCCTCTTCTCTAATTTCTTTTCACAGGTTCTAATCGTGTTGCAAGTTGTTCAAACCTGTCATGAAGTCTCTGTATTATCATTTCTTAGTTGTCCACCTTATAGCTCACTTTGATGACATCGAACTTTATCTCCTGTATAACCTCTTCTTGTTCATTGGTTTTGGTAAGCACTTGCCCAAGCATACGCTCAATCCTTGAGAATTTATTAGAGATATATTGCTGGTGTAGTAACCTAAGCTAATTAGGAACACTCTCTTTTCAGGTAGCACATGAAGTTCCCTCTGATGTACTAGTGGGTGACACTGCTGTTGTTGAAGTGGCTGCTAAACTTGGGTAATGGCAAATAGTTTATCCATGTATTTGGCAATTACTTTGAATGGCTGCCTCAGAAATGCCCAACAATCTCATCCAAACAAGGCATCTGCATGTCCTTACTGTTTGGAGCTTAGTACACTGTAGAAACTAGCCACCAATACATCATCAATCAAACAATAATTCTTCTTCATCTCTAGGCTCCTCTTATACCATTCCTAAGCTACTACTAATGATTATCCTGACACCCATTTAAAATTGCAGATATTATCATGTAGCTCTTGCTTATTAGGCCCCTTGTAGAAGATCATAAGGAAGACTCTCTGCACCTTTCCCCAGTTGGAACAAACATTTGGTAAGAGAATTGACCACCATTTCGCAGCTTCACTCCTAAGAATCATGGGAAAGGTTTTGAGAGCCATGGCCTGCCAAGCAGGATGTCTTGTCCCAAGAACCACTCTCAATGTTTGAGTAAAACATTGTTGGTGAGTTTGGGGATCTTCTGACTCTTTCACATAGAACAAGACATGACTCTGGAAGGTTCCCAACATGTCACTTGTGATGTAGAGCTTTTGTTCAGTCATGATGCCAACTAACCTGTGAATAAAACTGAACAACAAAAACAAAAATAAAAGTAAAGTACAATAGAGTCTACAAATTAATACTAGAACTAACTAATAGTGAAATCATTTCAAAACCTAGTCGTATTCCTCGGCAATGGAGCTATAATTTTTTATGATGTTCACGCTCTAATAAGAAAGTGGTCGCTATTAGCAATTAACCTAATTGAAGATTAGGGTCGAATCCATAGGGAATACAGGGCTTGACTATAAGAATTCACTACCAACCATTTCAAGCATCGATAACTATAATCTCCAAATGGGGGGTTTGTCATTTAAGAACAAAACTAAAATTAAACACTATACAAACAATGCAAGAAAACTCAAATTTGGGGATGACTCAGGAATTATGTTCCCCATGGTTCATTGACTCAATTACCCTAGGCAACATAATTCTAATAGGGAATTTTCATGCAGGATGGTAACTTAAGTTCTTCTAGCCCTCTTGTGAAGGTGAAGGTAGAATTTCACCATGGTGCGTGGTCGGCAACCAGGGTGTGCCAACTAACCATTACCTATTATCCCAATGAACCTCCCCTTGGTCAAATTTGATTGATTAGAGGAGAACACATCAATTGAATCCTATCTTTTACTTCCCTTTTCCTATTCATCACTACCTTGGTCAGGATTATGATAGTAGGAGGGGTTTAGTGTTGGCCACCACCAAACAACAATCAAAATAAAAAGAAATAAACAATACATGCAAAACCCTAACATAGAAATGCAATTAGTCTAGGTTATCTCAAGTCAACTACCCATGGTTCCCACAACCCCACATTGTGGGTGCTTAGCTACTCATGGCTAAGGCCAAACCAATGATAATACAAATAAATGACATAGTTGAGCATTTTAACTAAAGCAATGAAGAATAATAGTACAACAAATTGCAAACCCACAAGCTTTGATGAATGGAGAATGAATACAATGTGAGTCTTGCAATCCCTAAAAAAGGGTTGTCAGAATATTCAAAGTCTCTTTTGTTAGATTAATGACTGGACTCCCTCAAATAAACCCTAACATAAAGTATTTATAGTGGTTAGAATTTAACCCTAAAAATTAAGAAGAAAAGACAGTTACCAGCAGGTACGTCATACAGGTATGACTCATAGGATAACCTATGAGTAGTACTCGAGGACTTGTATTACGGACTTTGAATTTTGGACTTGACTATTATGACGCACTGATATGATTCATTGCTTGGGCTACGACTCGTATGCTCCTCTCGTAATCTAGGCCTTTCATTCTTAGTCCAAAATATTTGCTCTCTGTTTCTTGCTATGAACCCACCTATAGAGTCGTAGGGAGACCTACGACTCGTAGAGTGGCCTCGTAGGGCTGACCTCTAGTTAGTAGATTTTTTATTTTTGCTCACTGTTCCTAGGTATGAGATCACCTTAAGGACTCATAGCTTGGGGTACAACTGGCAGGCAAGCTCATATGTCCTGCACTTCGGCAAAATCAATAACTTTCTCCCAAAATCATGTCAATCTACCTTTTCTATAATAAGAACACAAAAACTCATAAAAAACATAAAATGTCGCATTAAGAATTCATAAAATCCCTTGTTTTAGGTATCAAATGTGTTGTATTTTGACAAGACATCATTGACTTAGATTCAAAAAAAGTTTGAATAGAATTCCGATAGTTCCATCAACTTTAAATGACCATTTTAGGTTAGAATCACGGTTGACTTGAGTTTCAAGTGTCACGACCCAAGCCAAGGCCCTAGACATGAAACAGCAAATGGGGAACCCGAAGGAACCCCAAACAAGCATCTCAACATATCATACACACATCCTTGGTTGCGAAAGCAGAAAAATATAACATGAGATAGTAGATAGGGACAAACGGAGCTAAAGGACAATTCTGAGAAACGGAGCTAAAGGACAATTCTGATATCATAAACATCATGATTCAAGAGAGAGTGAAAGCTCAATGCATAATACAAACTTGTCCAACAACCACTCTAAAACTTAGATACTTTGCGGGGGCCAAGACAAGCTATCGGGCTGATCCTCATAGTAAACATTTACACAAAAGTAGGATATTCTTAGAATATAGTAGGAGATCAAAAGCATCATCCCTAAAATGGAGGACTCACCAAAGAGCTTAAGAGATGTCGTGCTAGCCACGTGGAGAAAGATGATCAAATGGGGCTTCGGTTCCTACATAGTGACATCACCCAGGCATAAAGTATGCATTCGTATGTTTGAATGTACTAAGTATGTAGGATACAATGCAACAAGTGATAAGCACCATAAACAAAATGCATTACATAGGCAACGAAGAAGCATATAGCAATATGGCATGTATGAATGGTACTTGAAGTACAATCATGTTTATATAGTACATAATACATGTGTAAGGAGAGACCAATTTTAGTGCATATCCAAGGTTTACAACACCCTTGGAGAGGCAAAAGAGGCATGAACCCGTCAATAGGTTGATGAGATACAAACCCCCCTCTCCCAACATGGTTAATGGAGTACGAACCCCCCAACATGGTTAGTAATGTACGAACCCCTCGACATGGTTGCATGGGTCTACCATCTCCCTAGCTAGGCCATCGACATACGAACCCCTCGACATGGTTGCATGGGTCTACAACCATTTCAAGCATCGATAACTATAATCTCCAAATGGGGGGTTTGTCATTTAAGAACAAAACTAAAATTAAACACTATAAACCCCTCAACAAGCTTGCCTAAGCCTACCACTCCTCGAGTGAGGCTTGGTCAATTCTCAAAACTATAGAGATAATATCACATACATACATTACTTTCATCATCATAAAGTCATTCAACTCACAAGACATGTATTGGTCCTTCAATTCCTCAAGACACTCATAACCGGACATTTTATCAAACACTTGGCGGGTGTGTAGTGCTAGTGTAAAACCATGCAATTCAAGAGTGTAATCATGCTAGAAAATCCAATGTAAAACCATAAATAGATACTTGGTAACACCCTTGAGCAATATACATCCAAACCCTTCATCAAATATCATAATAGATCTTAGGTTCATAGCTCAAAACATGCTAAAACAACCATAATTTCATGAAACCCCAACATAGGGTGCAGTGAAATTCGTAACAATTAGGACCCATGAATATATAAACTTTAAATCATGCAATTTTAAGTAAAAGGAAGCTTGGGTATCATGGCTCAAAAGAACCCATGAAAGAAGCCCACATACCTTAGCTTTGGAGAATAACTTGATAAAGATTAGAGATGGAGACTTGAAGCTTGAATGAGAACCTTAGAATCCGGATAACTTTTGAGATATGAAATTTGGAGATGAAATATTGTCTAAGTATTTGGGAGTATATTTGGGAATGTCTTGAATGATATGAGGGTGAAATAAGGCTAAGTATAGGCATTTTCACGCATGAGAACACTAGGCCCAAGACCCAAAAGTCTTGGATCGGACAAGAAAAACTGGACAAAAAAATAGTAGTGAGGCGCGCCCCTGGCGCGATAACCTCGCTGGAATTCAATTTTTGGGAAATTGAAATTGGAATTCGTTTGCTCTAACATTGGGGTTAGACCCATTTTCTACTCAATTTTACCCCTGAACAAGAATATAGAGTCAGATTTTTGACATTACGCATGAATTGTAAGACATATGGAAATTATGATTCTAGTGACTGCCGAGGCACATTTTCGGGCACTTTTTGGGGTCGTTTCAATATCTCACACTTGGGAACATTCATCCCCGAATGTCAAAGAAACATATATGAGAAGAGTAAACATGAAGAAATCAGCCCCAACAAGAATGCAACAACATACTTCAAACATCATTTTCAAAATCTCATCATAAGTATAAAATCACCATGAACTTTGTCAATGTAAACATGAATGTATGCAAATGACTTAGGGGCTGGAACATGATACATCAAATCACATAAAAGACTTAGAATTAGTACCTTAGGCTTGAGTAGGATGGAAGATATAAGGGTATAATCTACCTTTTCTATAATAAGAACACACATAAAAGACTTAGAATTAGTACCTTAGGCTTGAGTAGGATGGAAGATATAAGGGTATCGCTTTTCATATCCGCTTCAGTCTCCCAAGCAGCACTTTCGACTTGTTGACTTCTCCAAGGGACCTTAACAGAAGCAATATCCTTGTTCCTCAACCTCTTCACTTGCCTATCCAAGATCTCTATTGGAACCTCTTCATATGACAAGCTATTTTCAACTTACCCCAGAATATCAATAGACATAATAACATTAGGATCACCCACACAATTCATCAATATAGACACATGAAAGACCGGATGAACCAATTCCATTTCACTAGGCAAATCCAACTCGTAAGCCACCTTACAAATTCTCCTCATCACCTTATAAGAACCCACATATCTAGGGCTTAACTTACCCTTCTTACCAAAATGAACTACACCCTTCATGTGTGATACCTTCAAATAGATCCAATAACCAACCTTAATTCAAGGTCTCTCCTCCTCGCATTGTCATAGGATTTTTGATGTCTTTGGGCTATTTCCAAACTTCCTCTAATCATCCAAATAGACCCAATCACGAACCTCAAACATAAGCTCCCTCCTTGTCACATCGATAGAAGAGTTTTGGCGACTTTGGGCTATTTTAAACCTTTCCCTAACCATCCTTACCTTCTCTGTAGCATTCACAACCAGATCTAGATCCAACAAAGCCATCTCTCCAACCTCAAACCACCCAAGCTGGGATCTACAATATCTACCATAGAGAGCCTCAAAAAGAGCCATTCCGATACTAGAATGCTAGCTATTGTTATATGCTATCTCAATCAATGGAATATTATCATCCCAAATACCCTTGAGCTCTAATACAAAAACCCTAAACATATCCTCAAGTGTTTGGATAATTATTTCATCTTGGCCATCCGTTTGAGGGTGAAAGGTCGTACTAAGCTTTACATTGGTTCCAAGTCCTCTTTGGAAGGACCTCCAATAATGCAAAGCGAATTGTTCCCCACGATCTGATATGATTGACAAAGGAACCCCATAAAATCTCACCATGTTATGAATGTATAACCTAGAATCTTCTTCAGCCCTATAGGTAGTCTTAAGCGGTAGAAAGTGAGCCGATTTTGTCATCCTATCAACCACAACCCAAATGGAATCAAAACCCTTTCTTGTCTTGGGTAACCCAACCACAAAATCCATATTAATCTCTTTCCACTTCCAAGTAGGAATCTCTATGTTTTGGGTTAGGCCACCCGACCTTTGATGTTTGGCTTTGATTTGTTGGCAAATATGGCAACCAGATACAAATTTGGCAATGTCCCTCTTCATACATCCCCACCAATACACCTCTCTCAAATCTCTATACATCTTAGTAGACTGTGGGTGAATAGAGTAAGAAGAACCATGAACCACATCAAGAATCTTTTCCTTCAAGCCATCAACACAAGGCACACACAACCTACCTTAGTACCTAAGTGCACCATCTCCCTCTTTGGGGAAAACCTCCACCTTCTCATTTTTTTCTAATGCCTTCAATTCTAACAGTATAGAATCAATATCTTGCTTCGCTTTTACCTCCTCAACCAATGAAGATTTAGAACCATCAATAACAACAACACAACCATCGTCACCCTCTTCCAATCTAACTCCCAATCTAGCCAACCGATAGACCTCCCTAGCTACCCCTATGTCACCCTTATCAACATGAGCTAGGCTACCCCTAGACACCCTAATCAAAGCATCCGCCACCACATTAGCCTTACCGGGATGATAATGCACACTCATTCATCTCTCCCCAAAGAAACTGCATTAGCACCTTGTGGATGAACCTCTTTTCCCTTCTTGTGATTTTGGGGAAATCCATCACCTTATACCCGACTTCTACAGAACCATAACACGTATTAGTATCCCTGAAACACGGGCCATTATGACCCTTATAACATTTAGACACCCACCATTAGGAACAACAGCCCCAACACCTTGGGCCCTTGGAATGTCATTGGCAACCTTTTTATTAGATGTATTAGAACACCCTTGGCCTTGATGGAACTGGCCACCTATCCGACTATGCAACATTCCCTCAAAACGGGCCCTCCTGGCCTCATGACTCCTTCTCTTCCTTAACTTCTCCTCCTCCATGTGTTCGGCGTAGGTCATCAACTAGGACAAATCAATATCATTAATCAACATAGTAGACTGACATTCTTCACTTACCAAATCAGAAACGCCCATCACAAATTTATTCATTCTAGACCTTGGGTCAGCCACCAAGTGGGCAACATATTTAGAGTGTTGAGTGAACTAGAGGGCATACTCCCTCACACTCATAGAACCTTGTCTCAAAATCATAAACTCCACCAATTTGGCTTCCCTAAGCTGTGGGAAGAACCGATTAAGAAAAGCCACCTTGAACTCCTCCCAAAGCACCACATTATTGATTCCCTTTTCCTCCTTCCATTGGTTAAACCATATTTTTTTTTGACAGCCCCTTGAGTTGGTAAGTTGAAAACTCCTCCTTCTCCTTTGACCTAACACCCATAATAACCAAAACCTTGTAGAGCTCATCAATGGACTCTTGAGGGTCTGCATTCACCTTTGACGGATACAATTCCAGGGAATTCATTCTTATGAAGTCTCACACCCGAGATGCTAGTGTAGGAGCATGAGGGGCTTGGGCCCTTTGATTGGCTTGATTAGCCACAAATTGTGCAAGCCAAGTAAGAGCATCCTGGAGCTCACCATGAGCCAGTTGATCCTCGGGAGTGCGGGTTTTTCTTCCTCTTGTGTTAGGCATGATCTAGCGTACCAAAGAACAATCGTTAGGGGGAAAAGCCTAATTTCAACTCTATAGCATGACTTATAGCATGAAGAAGGAAAACATTTCCTTAGACACCTCATAGCCTCTAAGTCATAGTTGTGGGGCACAACGCAACCATGAATAAGACTCTAATAGAGGCGGTGTTTTGGACTTTAAGGGTCTAACAACCTAGTGCTCTAATACAAATTTGTCATGACCCAAGCCTAGGGCCCTGACATGACACGGCGAATGGAGAACCAAAAGGAACCCCAAACAAGCCTCTTAACTTGTCATTACACATCATTGGTCGTGGAAGCATATAAACAACATAAAAGAGTAAGAATAGGGGGCAACGGGACTAAGGGAAAAACTTGCATAACATCATAATCAAGAGGCAAGAGTCAAGTTCATATCATAGATATATAACATTTCTAACAAACACCTTTAATACATAGGTAAGAGCAGGGGACAAGACAAAACAACCGGGCTCACCCTCATAGTGAAAATAGACAATAAAGAAGAATATGTCAATACATAATAAGAGAAACATAGACTAAAGTCCCTGAAGTGAAGAAGTCACCAATTAGCTAGAGTGGTATCAAACTAGCCACGTGGAGGAGGATGATCAACTTAGGCACTGATCCCTAAATGGTGATATCATATGGGTAAGAGTATGCATTAGTACGTTTGAATGTACTTAGTATGTAGGATGCAATGCAACAAGAATTAGGCATCATAGTCAAAATATGTAGCAATAGGCAATAGGCATAATATAACAATATGGCATGTATGATCAATGTATAAGTTAAACATACTTAAGTAGCTCATGCACATATAGGATATCATATGTGTAGAAGATACCACGCAAGATTTCCAAGGTACAAACCCCTCGGTTGGTTGATGATGGTTTCACCCCATCATCCCGGTGGTGTGGTACAAACCACTCACATGGTTGATGATAATCATATCTTATCCCCATGGTGGCGAAGTACAAGCCCCTCACATGATTGATGAATACAAACCCCCACCTTAGTTGATAAGTACAAACCCCCTACCTCAGTTATCCGGGCTATTGTCCCCCCGAATCGGCCATGGTCTAATGCAACACTTTATATAGAGTCTATCATATACATAAGTTCATTTCATCATCATATAGTCAATCATATCATATCTCATGATTTGCACCTTTAACTCCTCAAGAAACCACATCCGGACATTTTATCAAACACTTAGAGGGTGTGTAATGCTAGTATAAAACCATGAAATATAGAGATGAAATCATGCAAGAAAATCTATTGTAAAACCATCAATCAACACCTTGTAACACCCTGAAGCATGATACATCAAAATCACTCCTCAAATCTTATAATAGATCAAAGATTTATAGATTAAAACATAGCAAAACAATCATAATTTCACATAGCTTTTACATAGTGTGCAGTGAATTTCATAATAAGCAAGAGCCATTTGTAAAACAACTTTAAATCATGCAATTTGAGTAAAAAGAGGTTTGGGTATCATGGGTAATAGGAACCCATGAAAGAAAACCCACATACCTTAACTTAGAGATGAAATTAGTGAAGATTTAAGATGGAGACTTGAAGATTGATGAAGAACCTTGAAAGAAAACCTTAGTTCTGGATGAGGGTTTGAGACTTGAATTGGGGAGTGAAAATATGGCTAAGTGTTTGAGTGAGTATTGAGGAATGTTTAGGATGATATAAGGGGGTGAGATAAGGCTAAGTATAGGTAAAAACACGATTGGGAATACATAGGCCCAAGAAATAGAAGTCTTGCACCAAACAAAAAAAGGCATTCCAAAAAGTGTTGGTAAACATGGTTTATAATGAGCAAAAGTGACGCGGATTCCTCTTTGGAAATCGCACTTTGAAAAATTAAATTTGCTAATCTTTTCCTCTTAAATCGGGGTTATATCCTTTTCCCACTAATTTGACCCCGTGAACAAGAATGTAAAGTTGAATTTTCGAAATAACTAATTGATTTTTAGATATATGGAATTTAAAATTACAGGCATTATGAGGCACATTTTTGAGAACTTTTTGGGGTCGTTTCAATATCTCCCCTTGGGAACATTCGTCCCCAAATGTAAAAGAGACATCAAAGACAAGAGTGATCATAAACAAATTAGCCCCAAAAAGAATGTAACATTATATTTAAAACATAATTTTCAAAATCTCAACATAAGTGTAAAATCATCATAAACTTGCCAACTTAAACATGAATGCATATGAATGACATAGGGGCTCAAATACAAGACTTGAATTCACATAGGGGGCTTAGAATTGGTACCCTAGGCTTATGTGAAGTGGAAAAGATAAGGATACCACTTTTGGATGTCCGCTATTATATAGGGGACTTAGAATTGGTACCTTAGGTTTGAGTGGAGTGGAAAAGATATGGATACCACTTTTGCATGTCCGCTTCGGCCTCCCAAGTAGGACTCTCGATTTGTTGGTTTCCTCCAAAGGACATTAACGGATGCCACCTCCTTGTTCCTCATTCTCTTCACTTTCCTATCAAGGTGTTTT
>DF359250.1:49841-71245 GCA_000787875.1 Solanum virginianum | reverse complement strand
TCCCAGTTTAGATACTAGATTGGAAAGTTCGTAAATTGAGAACCAAGGAGGTTACTTTCATTAAAGTATTGTGGAGGAACCAATTCGTCAAGGAAGCCACTTGGGAAGATGAGGCAGATATGAAAGCTATATCCTTACCTATTCATGCCTTCTAATGATGAGCATGAAGGTAATATTCCTTATTCCTATCGTTGAGTTGAGATATATCCATAAATATGAGTAATAAGATATCTGGATAGATTCTTGTTGATAAACTAGTTCATGAGTAGCAAGCATGCGTATATTTCCCCAGTTTCACCTTCATTTTTTCCAAATTCCTTTCCTTACAGTCAAGTGTCTGAACGCCCCTTTCTTTCTACTAGTTCTTACATAAGCAATTTGCAGGAAGTAAACGAAGTCTTTCCTTCCGAAATCCACTCCTGAAGTCACGTCTTTCAGTACTGGGACTGAATCAAAAATATGGCTTTCGACTTGCTCTTTGCCCAAAGCCCTCCTTCCGACTTAGTTAGAAATACCAAGCCTCACTCTTATATGTGGAAAGTGTATTAAGATCACAAGAGACCTCTAGTACATAGTTGGATTTGAAACTTTCCTATAAAATGTATTTCTAGCCTTAGATTATGAAAGGTTCAACTTTAAATGATTATAACTCTTATAACATAAAGAATTATATGTCCCATGATATACCAAATGAAAGTTCTTTGAATTAACTTTCCAACACAACTTGTTTCACCTCATTTGGAGTTCAAAGTCAAAAGTTTGGCCGTTTTACTGAAGACTCCCAGAGCAAATGTGCAATACGAGACCACTTTACAGGTCATAAATTGGAGTATGATCCATATTACTAAACTTGTGGAAAAAGTTAAAAAACTTCAATTTTTAGCCTCAGACTTTATAGATCTATCTACGGGTTGTAAAATGGGGCTTGTAGAGATTGTAGAGACCCTAAATTTTGCCCAAAGGTTTACAAGATAGCTGAGTAATATAGTTATGTTTTTTGAGACATTTGTAATGATACTATTTTCAGTCAAAGAAAAGAGACAAGTTGAGAAAAGTTTAAGAAAAGCTAAGTTGGGCTAAGTCCCAAAAGATCAAAGAGACATTTTGAGAATTCTTACTCTTTAAGTTATGAGCATTATAAAAGTTATTTTAGGAGTAGTATTGAGACCGATAGAAGTGAGAGTAATAATAACTTGAACTCATAGACTATGTAGTCAGCATAGAATAGGATTGTACCAAGAGTATAACTTCTCACTTGCCACTGAGATGGCCAGTTTTGGGATGGATCTACTTCCCTAGTTTTCGTTCCTTACCCTGGCAAAGTATGGGATGACTCTAGTAGCATGGGCAAGATAATATATCATCATGAAGATCATAGTTGTGGTTGTTGGTTAGAGAAACTCCCCAAGCTAAAGTAAACTAGTTTTTACATACAAAGTTTCAGGATATATTCTACTTTTAGCATGCACTTCATTTATTACTTATGCTATCTTATTTTGAGACATGTTTTGGCTACACTGAGTATAGTACCTTATCCTGAGTTTTCATTTTGGCTATTTTACATACCACACATTCCATGTACTGAATCCTTTGGACCTACATAATTTTATGACGCAGATGCAGACGCAGGTGGCAGAGTCCATCAGTAGACTCTTCATTAAGGACCAAAATTTCCATCTAGCTGTTGGTGAGGCCTCTTGCCTGCCAGAGCCTTTGGAATCATTGTATATCCTTTCTTCATAGCATTTATATTCAGTAGTTGGTCAAATTATTCTAGTTAGAGGTTCCTAGACTATATGTCAAGAGCTTTAAATCTTATTTTGAGTTGTTGTTGAAACATTTATACTATTCATTTTATTCAGATATTGTAGTATCTTTAGCTTATTACATCTATGGCTTTCATTTATTGTTTAAGTCTTTCGCTGAGTAAAGTTGCCAGGCTAAGTACTTCGCTTCGGGCCAGAAATGATTCTGGGTGCCGACCATGCCCACATTGTGAACTCGGGGTGTGACATCAAAATAAAGAGTAAAAGTCCCTAAAGTAGACCACAAATAAATACAACACCAGCTAGTCTCAAAACATACAAAAAAATGAGCTATCAAGATGAAAGAGATAGAAATGATCTCAAAATGGCGAGTGCTCACCCTAGTCTCCAAGTTTGACTGCAACAAGCTTGATTTATCAAAATCAATGACCGATGCTCAGACCTGTATCACGAAAGAAGATGCAGAGTGTAGTATAAGTACTAGATAATGGTACCCAATAGGCATCATAGGCTGATCGAGCAAGACAGGTAGAAATAATATGAAGTAGAGGAATTAAACCTAAACAGGAGTCCGATAAATATATCTATAAAAAGGAAAGAATAATAATAAGAATATTGAAAAACAAGCTAAGATATATACATTATCTAAACCCGACGGGCACATATATGGACAATTAAGGTAAAATCTGAGCGAGCCCCTATAAGCTCATCGAGTGCACAAAATAACTATACTAAAAAGGTTAGGTGCTAGGGTTCTACTAAAGTGAAAGCCCTAGGGATTGAGGTCAGGCTATCATGACCCAGACCTAGGGTCTAGGAGTAAATCATGAATGGAAACCAAAAAGTTCCCAAACAAGCCTCAAACTATCCACACTCACATCATTAATTTGGAAGCGCATAACGAAGTAATAAACTCATAGATCTAAGGGATAGGAAAGTAGGACTCACACTATTGGGATATCATAGGGAAAGGAGTTTGCATGTATTCACATAGCACATAACACATAAGAATTAAGGGTAAGTAGGACTCACTCTATGGGGATAGAAAAGGACTTAGGACTTTCCACATTTCTATGTCATCATAAGCAAATAATCAAATATCAATATCCAATAAAAAGTCCTAATCAAAATCTACAAATAGAAAAACATAGCATGAATCCGTACAAGAGTCTACAAGTTGTCCAACAATGCCTCTAAGTCATAAAATAGGATGGGGTCCAAGACATATCCCATGCTCACCTCAAAGTAAATAAAACAAAAACAGAAGTAACTTATCAGGTGGATGGATGATGGCTTGTCCTAGATGATAGGACTCACCATAATAACTCTCATAATCTAAACTAGCCATTAAAAGGTGGATGAATATAATCTTCGATCCTTACAAGGTTAGATCATGTTGGCAAAAGTATGTGCTAGTACATTAGAATGTACTAAGTATATAGTCATGCAATGCACATGAACCTATTAAACCTGCATTCAATGTTAGATGACAAGGGTACATATATAGAAAGAAATAAGAAAAGAAGAGCAATATATCAATATGCCATGAAATCTATGATGCATGAAATGCCATAATACTTCAACATAGATGGGCTCAGACCATAACTGACATCTCAAACTCATGCGAGCTATTACATTAATTTTCCTGATATAAGCTTCCCATTGAGCGAGAGAAGATTACTTGCCAAAGGTGATCTATACACACCTTATGACCTAGTCATTTTACTGTGATGGCCACTTTCCTTACGACCTGGTCATTTTGCAAGGATTTTCATATCATATCATATCATATCATAATTACAACTATACCTTATGACCGAGTCATTTTGGTAAAGGTTACCATTACCTAGGTTGGCACATAGTTCAAGTGAAAGGAAGAGGACCCTTGAGGATAGCCCTGATGCCTCCAAACCTTTTCGGTGCTGAGTCATCATCCCACAAAAATACATATACATATAAATGCTTTCAAAAGTGGCATATGTCCTTTCAAATCATTTCAATGTAGATTTAGACTTAAAAGTCAAATATTTTTCATAATTATATACACTTGGGCTCAAAATCCAAATCATAGTTCAATCCATACTTTCATGCATAAGATAACTTATTCACATATATATAAAATGGTGTAAACACCTGGAGTGTAACGTCCCTATTATTAATTAATGTATTCACTTTCAAAATAATATCCCTTTGAGATAAAACCAACCCCTACTTCACAACATTTTGACTTAAGTTCATGTCATTAGAGAAATTGATTTTCTTGAATAGTCGGAAGGAATGAGGGAGGGGTTGTCTTAGTGCAAATTATTTTTTATGTAGTTATATATGTTAAACAAGGTTTAGTAGATGAGTATTATATATGGACAAAATAGATAAGGAATGGAAAAGGGGACTTGTGCAGCCACCTTATTGGACCTTTTTCTCTTAAGACTCTATTGACATAAAATATATTTTCCCCTAAAGTAAGTCTATTTTATGGACCTTATTAGACCTTATAAACTCTCTCATATCCTTATTTTTCAAGAACACACACACACAAAAAAAAATAAATAAGTCCCTTGGAGAAAAATTGAGAAATTCCCTATCCTTTGGTAAGAGGTCGAAATCTGTTTTTAAATTTCATAGTGTGTAGTAATTGTGGCATATCTGATTGTGTATAGTTGTGTTTTTAATATGTAACATATTTTGAAAAGATAATTCACATACCTACAATTTTTATGTTTATGTAAAAATCTAAATATGCTTGTATGGTATCAAAAGAAGGCGTGGAATACAGTGAAAGTTCTGACCAGTTTTCTGTCAAAGAAGTCTTCTATGTGCAATTGTTAGTATTTTACTCAGATCTTGATGTGTGAGCTATATTTTGTGATGATTCTTGGTTTTTTAAAACTCCAAGACATGTATCTACAACTCTTATATAAATGTTGGAACCTAATTTGGTAGTATGGATTTAAAACAGTAGACGCAAATTAGGACAAGTTCTGTCCAGGGTTTGACATAGAAATCCTTGGGGGTGTGCTGTTAGGGTTTTGATTATAAATACTTGTACAAAGGATATTTTGAAGTGATTCTTGACCGTCTGCAACCTATATTAATATACCTACAGTTTTCAAGTAGACTACAAAGACTAGTTTGTCTATTTACCAATCCAAAATCAAGTTGTGATGCAAAGCAGTGAAACTGCCGAGAAGAGCCTGATTTGTAAAAATAGGACTCAGTTTTGGCATTTCTCTTGTTAATTTCTGCCTGTTAAAAGTGCGAAATGTTAAATGAGCATGTAAATGCGTATTAAGGTACTCACACTCTTATACAATCTTAAGGAAGTTGATTAAAAATAATGAATGCCGTATTGATCCCTGACTTGAAATTAGTATGGTCGGTTGCGTGCTTAAAGTTTCAGGTTGAAATTGGTATGGTCGGTTGCGTGCTTAAAGTTTCAGGTTCATGAAAAAAAAATTTCTTGTGCCTTTGTCACCTGCTGGTACATTTCAATGTTATCTTGGTATCTCAGCTACGTTCTTATCATTTGTGTTGATATATTTTGGGACTTGTAAGGAACTTGTTTAATTTGTCCATTTGTAAGAATTGCATGATTACTTGACATCATTGTGGACTTTGTCCTTCTTGTGGCTGTGACTTTGTCACTATTGGCATCCCTTTTATTCGGATCAATTGCCATTTTAATTGTGGATTTTTGGTCCTCAAAGATGGAATCAATCTATTTTATGCACAAACTAGGAAATCACTCTTAATATGGTTCTTGGTTCTCTTAAAAATTGGGTATCCACCCTTCTTGATATAGGGCTTTAGTTCTTCTTGATACAGGGCTTTGGTCCTTCTTGATACTCGATTATATTTGGTGTGATGGTATGACATACATATTGGGCGAACCATGGCATTTATATGTCTTGTAAAAATTGTTCCAAGAACTCTTGACACGTAGATGTTTAAATATCTCACTTGATACTATTGATATATTTGTTTACTAGTTTATTAATTATATTCCTATTGTGTTGCCCTCAACTTAACAATGATAAATTAAAAAATATAAAGGGTTCTACTTTTAGCTTTTACACCACTAAGTTTCACGCTTTGCCATAATTGTTTCTATCGTTGGAGCATACCGAGTTGATGCTTGAGGATTGCCACGAAAGATGATTTTTTGGGAACTTTACATGAGATTAAATTTGCATCTAAATATATATATATGGTAGTAGTTTGGGACAAGTACATAATTTTCCTATTGTATATGTATGTATAAATTGGAAAGACATGCATAAATTACGAAACCATAGATTATAACTTAAGGTTTAGCTTGTCTAGTTAAATTGGAGCGGACAAGCATGTTTTTATTGTTACATTAACTATTATTTTGAGGTGACTATGTAAAATGGAGTTCTCAATAGGTACTACAATAATATGAGCATTGTATAAAGATCACGTAAAATAGTGGTTGAAATTGTTGTGCAAGATAGTTACGCTTTAAACTTGAACTAGAACTCAACTTGACGACCTTTCGAACAGGACCCTATACCTTTAACTATTTGAATTCATTAATTAGTTATAATTAATATGACACGTTTTAAATTTTTCTCATGTTAGCAAGTGTTATGTAGACCTAAAATGTACAAAAGTTACATCCTCCCTCGAGGGTTGCCACAAGTCTTGGTATTAGAGCCCAAGCTTATGATAGTAGGACTTTTGGTGTGGATTACTTGTATAATTACTTATTGTGCCAAAGGTCGACGCTAAATTATTTATCCCTTTACATGGTTAATAGTATTTTATGGCCTACAAAGTGCGTATACATCATCATATACATGTTCCTAAATTAATAATTGCTAGGTGGCAAGCCCAATTAGCTCCTTTTGATTTTGAGATATTATAACAAAGAGGAATTGCTAATTCTCTTCCTGATTTCTTATCCAGGGAATACATACAGTCATAAATGCATACATAAATTTCTTTGATGACCAAACTTTTTATGCTATTCTGGAAGCATTATTGCCCTTATACGAAAATTTGAAGAAAGAGATTCTTCAACAAATTATAGTCAGCATCATTGATGACGATCTCATAGTATCTCCTAATCATGTTCTCACTATGTGGGAAGGTCCATATGATGATGATAATTATTGGTCCGACTAATAAACTTTGTTAATATTGCAGTATGAGGTAAATTCCGAGATAAAATTTCTTAAGGGAGAGAGAGTTGTAACACCCTTATTGTTATTTAATGTATTCACTTTCAAAAAAATCTCCTTGAGATAAAACCAACCCTTACTTCACAGCTTTTTGACTTAAGTTCATGTCATTAGAGAAATTGATTTTCTTGAATAGTCAGAAGGAAGGAGGGAGGGGTTGTCTTAGTGCAAATTATCATTTTTTATGTGGTTATATATGTTAAAAAAGGCTTAATAGTGAGTATTATATGTGGAAAAAATAGATAAAGAATGGAAAAAGGGGACTTGTGCAGCCACCTTATTGGACCATTTTCTCTTAAGACTCTTTTGACATAAAATATGTTTTCCCCTAAAGTAAGTCGGTTTTATGGACCTTATTAGACCTTATAAACTCTCTCCTATCCTTATTTTTCAAGAAAACACAAAAAAAATGAGTCCCTTAGAGAAAAGTTGAGAAATTGACTATCCTTTGGTAAGAGGTCGAAATCTGTCTTTAAATTTCATAGTGTGTAGTAATTATGGAATATCTAATTGTATCTAGCTATGTTTTTAGTGTGTAAATATATTTTCAAAAGCTAATTCACATACCTATAATTTTTATATTTATGTAAAAATCTAAATCTGCTTGTATGGTATCAAAATAAGGCATGAAAAATAGTGAAAGTTCTGACCAGTTTTCTGTCAGAGAATTCAAAGTAACTTAAATTTCATAAATCAAAGAGTAAAAGAGTTTGGGACTTTGGTGGAACCTAATTTGGTAGTATGGATTCAAAACAGTGGACGCAAGTTAGGACAAGTTCTGTCCGAGGTTTGACATAGAAATCCCTAGGGGTGTGCTCTTAGGGTTTTGATTATAAATACTTGTAAAAAGGGTGTTTTGGAGTGATTCTTTACCGTTTACAACCTATATTTCAAATATCTACAGTTTTTATGTAGACTGCAAAAACTAGTTTGTCCATTTACCAATCCAAAATCGAGTTGCGTTGCACGGCAGTGAAACTGCCGAGAAGAGCCTAATTTGTAAAAATAAGACTCAGTTTTGGCATTTTTCTTGTTAGTTGCTACCTATTAAAAGTGTTAAATGTTAAATGAGCATATAAATGAGTATTAAGGTACTCACACTCTTGTACAATCTTAAGGAAGTTGATTGAAAAAAAACGAATGCCGTATTGATCCATGACTTGAAACTGGTAGGGTAGGTTGGGTGCTAAAAGTTTCAGGTTCATGTAAAAACTTATTCTTGTGCCTTAGTCACCTCCTGGTACATTTTAATGTTATCTTGGTATCTCAGCTACATTCTTGTCATTTTATTTAGTTGTGTTGATATATTTTGGGACTCGCAAGGAATTTGTTTAATACGCCCATTTGTATGAATTGCCTGATTACTTGACATCATTGTGGACTTTGTCCTTCTTGTGGCTGTGAGCTTCTCACCATTGACATGCCTCTTGTTTAGATCAATTGCCATCTTACTTGTGAATTTTTGGTTCGCCTCAAGGATGGAACCAATCCATTTTTTGCACGATCTAGGAAACCACTCTTAATATGGTTCTTGGTTCTCTTGAAAATTGGGTCTCCACCCTTTTTTATATAGGGCATTGGTCCTTCTTGATATAGGGCTTTGGTTCTTCTTGATATAGGGCTTTCGTTCTTTTTGATACAGGGCTTCGGTCCTTCTTGATACTCTATTATGTTTTGTGTGACAGTATGATCTACATATTGGGCGAAACTTGGCATTTAAATATTTTGTAAAAATTGTTCCAAGAACTCTTGACACTTAGAAGTTTAAATATCTCACTTGATACTATTGATATATTTGTTTACTAGTTTATTTACTGTATTCCAATTGTGTTCCCCTTGACCTAACAATGATAAATTGAAAAATATAAAGGGTTCTACCTTTAGCTTTTACACCACTAAGCTTCACGTTTTGCCATAGTTGTTTCTATCGTAGGAGCATACCGAGTTGATGCTTGAGGATGACAACGGAAGATGATTTTTTGGAAATTTTGCATGAGATCACATTTGTATCTAGATATATATATATATATCATAGTAGTTTGGGACAAGTACATGATTTTCCTGTTGAATATGTATGTATAAACTGGAAAGGCATGTGTAAATTCTGAAACCATGGGTTATAACTTAAGGTTTAGCTTGTGCAGTTAAATTGGAGCCGGCGAGCATGTTTTTAATGTTACAATAACCGTTATTTTGAGGTGACTACATAAACTGGAGTTTTCAACGGGTACTACAATAATATGAATAATATATAAAGATCGCGTAAAATAATGATTGAAATTATTGTGCAAGATACTTACGCTTTAAACTTGAACTAGAACTCGACTTGACGACCTTTCGAATAGGACCCTATACCTTTAACTATTTGAATTCATCAATTAGTTATGATAATATGACACGTGTTAAATTCTTTGCATGTAGCAAGTGCTATTTAGATCTAAAATGTACAAAAGTAGCATCCTCCTATGAGGGTTGCCATACAGAGTTGCTCTAAGATCTATATCATAGACATTTATTTGATCACATTCTTGTCATAATCATATTCTTATCAAAAATCATATTCATAAACATATGTGGGCTTAACCCACTGCATAATCTTCATAAAAAATAATACTCATGTATGCATATGCCATGAATGATATGAAATATCATGGGCAATAGAGATTCAAACTTAAATCAATAGTTTAGATTACTCATGCTTCAATCAAACTTTAAAGGGGACGTGCATATTCACACCTTCACAATATCTATGTAGTTCTTTATATTAGGGCTTAAATCACTTTAAAAACAACAATAAACATAACCCATATCCCAATTGAATCAAATTAACAATAATTTAAGAGACCTATATTCAAAGTAACTTAAATTTCATAAATCAAAGAGTAAAAGAGTTTGGGACTTCATGGTTGAAAGGGACCATGAATCAATCCCATACACCTTAGCTAATAAGAAGAATCAAGAAGAAATTGAGTGAAGAAGAAAACCCTTCTTTAAGCTCTAAGTCAATCCTTTGAGGCTCACTTGAGAGGAGTTCTTTTGATGAGAGTTTGAATATTCTAAGTGCATGAATTGAATTTGAATGAGAGTAGAAGAGTATAAGTCCTTTGAGAGGCTTAGGATAGGTTAGAAAGAGATAAACAACCCTTAGGAATAGCCAAAATTAGAAGAAAACCATTAATGAAATGAGTGTCAAAAAGTTGCTAGTAGTCCCATAATGGAGCACCACGGGTTATATATGGGTCACATGGACTGTGTGCCCATCCGTGAGACTTCACTTAGAAAAATTCTCCACTGAAGAAGTTGTGAGACAGTGATTCTATACTTAGAAAATGTTTAGTCCAATGCCCATCTGAGATACCATACGACCCGTGAAGGGGTCACATGGATCGTGAGGGGTTCATGTATGAAGTGCCTTGGCCAAAATGTGGTTTTCAAGACCATGATTCCTCTCATGAGCCACCACACAGCTAGTGAAGTATTACACAAGCTGTGTGGGGTTCATGTTGTGAATGTCTTAGTCTTGAACTCTAATTTAAGGCCAACATTCTACAAACAATTCCAAGGGCCACATCAAGGCCTCTCCACATGATCCGTGGTGAGTCACACGACCAGTGGAAGTGCCGATGGGGTGTCACCTTTGTCAGAATTTTTCTACAACCAAATTTCTATGCACTATTAAGTCCATTCAAAGTCTAGGTCCTTTTATCATTTCCCTCTTGGGAACATTCGTCCTTGAATGTGCTAGAACAAAGCTTGAAACGCTTGACTTGAACATGAAACATCCAAACACAAAGACACAATGCATATTTCATTAATTGAAAATCATATCTTAAATATCATTTAAATCATTTTTGTGCACATGTATGCAATGCATGTTATGTCATGAAACACAAGAGTGAAAGAATTAGGACTATTTGGAATAAAAAGAACCCAATACCTTATGTTAGAGTAGAATGGATAATATGGAGATATCACTTCATCATGTCTAACTCTGCCTCCCATGTAGCACTCTCCAAATGTCTATTTCTCCAAAGCACTTTAATCGAAGCCACATCCTTTTTGAGAAGCCATTTTACATGCCTATTAAAGATCTCAATCGTGACTTCCTCATAAGACAAGTGCTCCTCAACCTTAACACCTTCCAAAGGCATAATTGAACTAGGATCACAAATTGATTTCCTCAGCATAGACACATGGAAAACCAGGTGGATATGAAATACCCCTCATGTGCTTTGGAATGCCCCATAATAATAATTTCCATATATCTCAAAATTCGTGCGTGATTTCAAAACTCTGATTTCATATTCTTGATCAGTGGGTAAAATTAAGTGGGAAATGAATATAACCTGGATTTTAGAAGACCCATAAAGAAAAATAATTTTCACTAATTTTTTGATTTCCAGTGTTTGTCCACGCCCAAGCCGCAAAGTGTTTGGGGCGCAGACTAGTGCATTTTGTGACCAGTGTCTGGTTCGCATCGCGCTTGGGGCACGGACCAGTGTAATATTTTCCCTAGTTTTCTTATTTCATCAAAGGGCATTAGGGTAATAGCCCCATGCCCATTTAAATGTGAAATCTTCCATACTTAGCTATTTTCAACTCTATAATTGATAAAACCCTCTCTAAAACCTCTCCAAGACTCTATAAATCTCTCATTCAAATTCAAGGATTTCAAGCTAAATTTTGGAACTCAAGAACCTATCTCAAACTTCAAGTCTTATTCAAGGTCATTTCAAGAAATTCAACGTTTAAGATATGTGGGTCTTCATCCATGGGTCCTTTCAACCATAGAGCCCAACCTGCTTTTTTTTTTTTTATTGAAATTGTATGAACTCAAGTTGTCTTACCTATGAGTATCTCTTATTATGAATTTTTAACATAAATTATGTTGGGATTTTATCAAGTATTAATTGATTATGTATGAATATCTATTCCAAGCTTATTCCATGATTGATTTTGTCTATTGAGACTATGCATGATTTGAGCAATGAAACTATGAGCTATTATGAGTTTTTGTGATGGATTTCAAGATACCCTAAATGAGGGTTTTACTATGATATTGGTGGGTTGATTTGCATTGAGTTTACTCATCTTATTTTATTCTTGAATTGCATGATTTGGAACTAGTATTATGAACCTACCAAGTGTTTGATAAAATTGCATGACAAGAATTCTCAAGTTTTTCATGAACTATTACATGATTTACAAGTCAAGTGATTTCATGATGATTAAGGGCTTCCAAGCATGTATTGAATTCATGAAAAGTATCTATGATTTTACAAGTATCAAGCTGAACCCTATTTCAAGATTTTTACCTCTTGTGAGTCATTCATGTTAAAGCAAGGAATCACATATGATTACTATCTACTCTCATATTCAAGTTAGGCTCACTAATAGAGGTCAAGCATGTTTAAGAGCTACTCATGTCATGTTATCACGTATTTTACAAGTTACTCATATTATTATTAAAGTATGATTATTTCAAGTATTCTATGGGATTTGACTTAGCACCGATTGAGGCTTAAGATGGAGGCTCGACTCAATGATTCCTTATATAAAGTCTTTAGTCTCTAAACTATATGCCACCATAAGATTATGTATTATACCCTTGCTATACTAGTGTCCATCTGGTTATGTTATCATGTTGGTTTACCTTGGCAAGTAGATCACACTTTGCCAGGGGGGTGTCATGCCCGGTCATCTATACCGAGGGGGTGTCATTCCTTAGGAGTCCAAGTTGTAGCTGCTTGGTCTATGTCGGTTGAGGTCTCTTACCACATATGTATAATATATTATGCAAGTTTAATGTGTACAAGCATGTTTTATTACAACCATTGATCATGCATGTCACATTGAGATTATATATCCATTGATCTTGATTATGCATTTTGATGTATTGGCTTATGTCTTTGTTGCATTGCACCCCACATATTTAGTACATTCAAATTTACTAACGCATACTCTATGCCTACATGATATTACAATGTAGGGACCGAAGCACCTTTTGATCATCCTCCTCCACGTGGCTAGTTCGATTCTCCAAGAAAGCTTTTGGTGACTGCTCAACTCCGAGGACAATATCTACTTTATATAATGCTATGATGAGATTTTTTACTTATGTTGGATGCTTATTATAATGAGGGTGAGCCCGAGAAGTGTCTTGGCCCTCGCTCCATTTTAAAGTAGAGGTGTTGTTGGATACTAAATTTGTATATGCTTTCAAGCTTGACTCTTCTTATGTTTCTATGTTTATGAAAGAATTCCTTTAGTCCCGCTTCCGTTTTATACTTGACTCTTGTTGATGTTTATTTTACTTCCGCAACTAAGGATGTGTGCATGTTACAATCAAGAGGCTTGTTTGGGTTGTCTTCGGACTTCTCATTTGCCATGTTATATCTAGGCCCTAGGCTTGGGTCGTGACAGGATAAAACTCAAATTAGGAGGTATATCCAACCTATAGGCCACATTCCCAATCCGCTGAATAGTCTCATTAGGTCATACATACCAGGGACTTAGTTTTCCCTTCTTACCAAAATGTATTACACCCTTTATGGGTGAAACCTTCACAAACACCTAATCACCAACATGAAACTCAAGATCCCTCTTTCTAACATCCGAATATAACTTTTCATGACTTTGAACCATTTTTAACCTCTCCCTAATCAACTTGATCTTCTCCATGGCCTCCAATAATAGATCCGAGCCAATCAACGCCGTCTTACATAACTCAAACCATCCCATGGGGTACCTACATCTCCTACCATATAAAACCTCAAATGGGGCCATACCAATGCTAGAATAAAAGCTATTGTTGTAAGTAAACTTGATAAGTGGTAGATGATCATACCAATTACCCTTGAATTCCAACACATAAGCCCTCAACATGTCCTCAAGAGTTTGAATTGCCCTTTTGGCTTGCCTATTGGTTTAAGGATGAAAAGCTATACTTAACTTCACCATAGTGCCAAGTCCTCTTTGAAACGACCTCCAAAAGTGAGAAGTAAATTGGGTGCCATGATCAAATATATAGACCTAGACACATCATGCAACCTCACCAACTCTTGGATATACACCTTTGCATAATCTTTGACATTGAAGGTAGTCTTGACAGATAAGAAATGAGTTGATTTAGTCATTTCTATCCAAAATAATCCAAATTGAATCAAATTGCGTTGGTCCGGGGTAAACCAACCACAAAATCCATGTTCACATCTTCCCATTTCTAAGTAGGAATCTCAATATCTTGAGCTAAACTACCGGGCCTTTGATGCTCTATTTTCACTTATTGACAATAGGACATTTAAATACAAATTCGACTATATCTTTCTTCATACCATGCCACCAATACACTTCCCTCAAATGTCAATATATTTTGGTATATCTCATATGAGTAGAATAAAGGGAGTTATGGGCTTCACTCATGATCACCTCCTTAAGACCATCAACATCTGGAACACACAAGCTATCTTGATATCAAAGTACGCTATCTCCCTCTTGGGAGAAAACCTTTATCTTCTTTTTTGGAACCAACTTATTCAACAACCAATAACGGGTCTAAATCTTGTTTAGCCTTGACATCAACCACCACAGAGGATTCAACCCCATTCTGAACATAAATGCCACCATCATTAGAGTCGTCCAATCTAGTACCCAACCTAGCCAAATGGTTAATATCTTTTACCAACTGCTTCTTTCCTTCATCAACATGAGCCACACTCCCCATAGATAGTCTATTAAGAGCATCGTCTACAACATTTGCCTTGCCAGGATTTTTATCGAACATTCATGTCATAGTCCTTAAGGAGTTCCAACCATCTTCTTTGCCTCTATTTAAGATTCCTTGGGTGAACACATATTGAAAACTCTTGTGATCAGTGAAAATATTATCATGAACCTCATACAAATAATGCCTCCAAATCTTCAAAGCAAATTCCACAACCGCTAGTTGAAGATTATGAGTCGGGTAATTACACTTATGCACCTTCAATTACCTTGATACATAAGCTATCATCTTACCATGTTGTATAAGTACACAATCCAACCCAATCTGAGAAGCATCATAATACACCACAAACCCATCTAAGCCATCCGATAGAGTTAAAAAAGAAGTCGATATAAGCTGATCTTTCGAAGTCTGAAAACTCTTCTCACATGCATTCAACTATAAAAACTTGACCTTCTTTTGAGTCAACTTGATCAATGGAGATGCAACAGATAAGAAATCTTTAGCAAACCTCTTGTAATAACTAGCCAACCCAAGAAAACTTCGAATATATGAGGGAGAAAAAGTCTAGGCCAATTCTTCATGGCATTGGTCTTTTTTAAGTCAACATTAATACTATCGTTGGATGCCACATGACCAAGAAAAGCTACTTCGCCTACCCAAAACTCATATTTTCTGAATTTAGCATACAATTGCTTCTCCCTTAATGTCCGAAGAACTAGCCTCAAATGATCCATATGCTCCTGCTCATTTCGATAGTAAATAAGGATATCATCGATGAAGACAACCACAAAAGTATCAAGAAATGGCTTGAACACCCAGTTCATAAGATCCATAAACACGATCGGTGCATTAGTCAAACCAAACAACATAACCACAAATTCAAAATGGCCACATCGAGTTTGAAAAGCCATCTTGGGAATGTCACACTCCCTAACCTTCAACTGATGAAAATTGAAATGTTGGTCAATGATTAAGAAATAGGCAGCCCATTATAGTTGATCAAAGAAGTTATCGATCCTTGGCGACATGTATTTATTCTTGATGGTTACCTTATTCAGTTGCCTATAATCAATGTACATCAAACAGACCCATCTTTCTTTCTTACGAATAACACGGGAGCACCCCATGACAATATACTTGGTCTAATGAAGCCTTTCTCTAACAAGTCCTTTAATTGATCCTTCAACTCTTTCAACTTAGCCAGTGCCATATGATAAGGAGGAACAGAGATATGTTAAGTATCTAAGAGGAGATCTATGCCAAAGTCTACTTTCCTTTCAAAAGGAATACTGGGTAAATCTTTGGAAATACATTCAGAAACTCATTAACCACCAAAATCGATTCAAGAGTAGGTGACTCAGACTCCATATCTTTAACCCTTGTAATATGATAGATACATCACTTAGAAATCATCTTTCAAGCCTTGAGGTTGGAAATAAACCGACCCTTAATAGAAGAGTCACTACCTTTCCATTCAAGAACACATTCATCTGAAAATTGGAAAATTTGACTTTCCAGGTTCTATAGTCTATAGAGACATATGAAATGTGCAACCAATCCTTCTAGAGAATAATATCAAAATCAAACATTTCAAGTTCCATAAGATCACATGGAAGGACTTTAAGTAAAATAGAAATAGGAAAACCTCGATAGACTCTTTGGGTAACAATAGACTCACCCATGGGAGTATAAATCGAAAAGGGCTCCCTTAGAATTTCAGGACTCAATCCAAACATAGTAAACATAAATAAAGTCCAAGACTCTTTGGGTAACAATAGACTCACCCATGGGAGTATAAATCGAAAAGGGCTCCCTTAGAATTTCAGGACTCAATCCAAACTTAATTGCCAAAAGAGGAGCCACAAAAGATAAATTTGCACTCGGATCAAACAAAGCATAAGAATCAAAATCAAACACTTTTAAGATACCAGTCATAACATCCAGAGTCTCCTATACTTCCTGTCGAGCATGCAAAGCATAGAACCTGTTATTTCTGGAGAAGCCACCTTGAGGAACCCTCGGTCGGACTTGATCATCCTGACTTAACTAACTTTGACCCTTCTTGGTAGCTTTAGGTCAATGAGAAATCTTGTGGCTCTTATTACCATATCCATAGCAAGCACCTAAATCTTTCTGACATGTACATGAGTGATACTTTCCACACTTGTCACACTGGAGAAATAATGTCCCACCTCCAACCGATGCCTTGGGAGGAGTCACCCTACCAGTAGCAAACCTTGCATTAGAACCTTGACCCTATTGGAAGCGACCATAACCACCATCAGCTTTGGAGTTGGAGAACCTGCCATTACATCGGGCTCTTTTTGAGTCGCTCACCCTTTTTTCCTTGAGCTTTTCCCCTTCAATCTATTCAACATAGGTCATAAGTATGGAGATGTCCATATCTTGAATAAACATAGCCATATGACATTCTTTAACAACCAAATTAGAGATCTTAGAAATAAACTTGTGCATTCTTGCCCGGGTGTCATTTACTAGCATAGGAGCATACTTTGAGAGCTTTGTGAACTTGAGGGCATAGTCCCTCACACTCACACCACTCTGTTTGAGATTGACAAACTCTATCATCTTGGCTTCCCTAGGTTCAAGAGGGAAGAAATGATCTAGAAAGGAAAATTTGAACTCTACCTAATTAACCCCATCACCATAGATTCTCACCATCAACCATTGAGGGTACCACACTTGAGCCACATCCTTCAATTGATAAATGACTAGCTCAGCTTTCTCCTCTGAAGTCAAGTCCATAATAGTTAACACCTTAGAGAGCTTATCAATGAAGTCTTGAGCGTCTCATCATCCTTTGATCTATAGAACTCTGGAGGATTCATCCGGGTAAAATCTCTTACTTTAGCAGCTGAAGATGGACCATAAGGAGGAGGATTAGATTGTCTATCCAGGGTGATCACCACTTGGGCAAGCATGGGAATAGTTGTAAGGAATTCAACATTAGTGATCGGTTCCCCTATAGGCTCTTGATAAACGTGATCCTCATTAACTAGAACCTACCTTGGTAGGTGAGATCTTTGTGGAGGCATCTTATGTAACGTACTAAGGACAATAATAGAATTAGGAAGTCTTAATACACAGTCCAAAGCATGACATAAGACATGAAGGAGTGACACAATTCCTACAACGCCATTATAGCCTCCCACTCATAGGTAAGGTGCACTTCACACCCATTAATAAGACTCTACTCGACACGACATATTGGACTCAAGGATCATTTATAAATTTAGTGCCCTAATACCAAGCTTGTCACAACCTATACCTATGGTCTAAGAGTGACATGGTGAATGGGAACCCAAAAGTCCCCAAACAAGCCTTAAAGTATCCACATTCAGATAATTGGTTTAGAAGCACATAACAAAGTAATAAACACATAGATCTCAGGGATGGGGAAGTATGTGTCATGAATCAGTCCTGATCATGATGGCGCCTGCTAGGTACCACCTACAGGTAAGCCAATTCCTAACCAGAGGGTACCTGTCCTAGCTCTCTATTCTAAGCCAAATTGATACAGTAACAACATATATACCAAAACCTACCCAAAACCAAGAAGTCAACTGTACAGAGCTAAAATAACAGAAATACGAGCTGGTATACATAAAGGCCAAACCAAAATATAATACACAACCTGAGAGTACTCCTCAAAATACATAATATTACAATACAAGGCCAAAGTCTAAAATCAAAAGACGATTATCAAAAGAAGGAGACAGTGACGAAATCATAGTTGCCAATGCTCACCTAAAACTAGTCTCCTGCGCTCCCGGATCCCCTGAAGTCAGTGCCCTCGACTAGGATTTGGACCTGCACCATGGAAAGATGCAGAAGTAGGGGTGAGTACCAGAAAAAGGCACCCAGTAGGAACCATCGGATGATCGAGTGAAATAGTAAACATAAATAAAGTCCAAATATATAGAGAATTGCAGCAGTGTAGCAAAATAAACTCATATCAAGGCACAGGCATGTATGGGAACCTTGAAACCACTACTGAACTAATCAAAGTGAACAACAATAATTGCCTGAACCAGCCCAAGTGCTAAACATGCGTAGGCCAATACTACAACTGCTCCCAATTGGGATATGATGTTGTATGCAAGTGTAATGCCCTAGTATCTATGCCTGTACGCCAACTGGGCTTGCATAAGCTGAGAAGGTACACCCGCACGCAATATAGAACTAACAAATAATCATAGAATACCTTAGAACCATTACAAAATACAATAGAACTATAATAGAGCCTAGATCTCCACTTCATTAGAACAAGGGTCGACTGTACATGGATGTAAGACCTTAGTGTCTAAGCCTGAACGCCCCTTGAGCCCCCATAAGTCCAGAAGGTACACTCGCGCACAATCAGGGTATGAATAGGTGTATGGAGATCTATTGGTAAATGATCATATAAATCTGGGTCCTTGAATCCATGCAGGCAAGTGGCACCCGATCCAAAATATACATGCGGAACAGTGGGACGTATCCCCCGCGGGAGAAAGAATCCCCCTCCCATAAAAAGTTTATCTCAACTCAGAATATCAATCACAAAGGCCTAGCCCTAGAAGTGTTGTCAACAGGGCCCCAGGACCAAAGTAACAACAATTGCTCGAACCCCTTTAGAATCAACACCTCGGTCTCAGATACTCGAACGTGACCATCGGTGAGTAGGACCACAGAGAGCGTCACCTGGGTCTAGACACTCGGATGTACCATCGAAGACTTGAACAATAGGGTTTTTCATCTTGGTCTTAGAGCATAACATCAGAAAAAATCTTCGTCTCTCTTTAATCAAATTCGGATCTCCCAATCATATCATCTCTCCAAAGTCACAATAAATAAATCATTCCAAGGTATGCAAGGAACTTAGAAAAGTAGCTAACCTTAGTATAATAATGCGTAGACCTCAATGATTAGAATAGAATTGGGCTCAGCAAGTAACCATGCAACAGTCTAGCTCATCACGAGTAATGGAAGTAAAAGTGCGGTAATAATAGGGTATTATAGGTTCCCCATACATATAGGCCAAGAAGAATCATAGTATGCTCGTAATCAAGTCATGGTATGACATAGAATTAATGTACAGTTTTCCAGGCGACGTATCTCGATAGCAATGGGAAATAAACACTCATACAGGTGTAAGTAAAGTTGGTATGCATGCCTTCCCCAGGCTCTAGTTTATATTCTGCCCTTACCAGACCCCTTTTTGTGTAAAACAACTCATGGGGTAACATCGGTATAACCTAAGCTAAGACCCAAGAGGCTAGATAATTAGAAGGATATCACCTACCTAGAATCGTATCGCAATCCAATTGCTATTTAGGACATCGCCAAGACAACTAGATATAGATACTAGATTCAGCGTACAGGGTAGCATGTAATCACAGGTCAATCTCAATATCTATAAATTCTTGTGGCCTCAGACCACACATATACACAAGCAAGAGTCAAGCTTAGTGTAGATACCTGTTTAAAACTCCAACCAAATCCTTTCATACCTTTTCATAGTCATATAATATAGGAATGTAGGTTATATAGCAGTTAGAGTTAGCATAACTCTTAATACAACAACTACCATCCTATAACATTATATATATATAACAAGAGTCAAGCTTAGCATAGATACCTGTTACATGTTTAGAACTCCAACCAAATCCTTTCACACCTTTTCGTAATCATATAATATAAGAACATAGGTTATATAACAGTTATGGTTAACACAACCCTCAATATAATAACTACCATCCCATAACATTATATATATATGTATATACAACACACAAATTTCATCCAGCCATATACAATATATGCTCTAGAACACCATCCATATACAATACATTATTACACATTCAACTCAAATATGCAAACATTTTAGCTCAATCTAAGGTTTAGAGAAAGCCTAGCCTACCTAGCAATTGATGCCTCGAACACCGAATCACGCTAAACAAGCTTTTCCTTTCCTAAAAGCCTCCCAAAGCTGCTCAACAGAGAAAATATATTTCACAAAACAAACACAATCAAATAGGTGGTATTATCTTGAAAAATGAGTTAAATTTAGGTAAATGGGTCTAAAACAAAAAATGTGAGCCCCACGCTAGAACCCCAAATAAAAATTTTGGAAACAACCCCCATGACAACCCAAGTGTGCAACCAAAAATTCAACTCAAAACAGGTTCCAGAAGACTGAGAAAACGCCCTAAAATGAAGTTAACACCCTGTTGGAAAAATATTCCTTTCAAAACTTTCTCTGTCAAAATTCTTGAAAATCAGACAATTTCAGCCAAGACCAAACATACTACAATGTTCCCCTTGGTACATAGAACAATTTAGGCTAAAATTTTCTTAAATTTCGTCAAGAACTGGCTACGATATCAACATGTAAAGTTTTCAAAAATTTTTGAGAATAACAGTAGCTAAAAAAGAAAATTTCTTAAAAGTACAGTCAAATTAACATAATCTAAATGTACCACGATGTAGGTCTTGAAGAGTAGTACAATTTAGACCCAAAATTTATCAAATTTTGACTCAAATCGAAGAAGAAATTGCATGTCAAAATTTCCAAAACAATATGAACAATATGCAGCACAAATCATCAAATTTTACCTGAAATAACATGCCAAAACTGATTTCTGACACTTCCACGGTGTTCTTCTTGAAACAATATACAAGATAGCCTTTTGAATAACCCAAAGC